>OZ023337.1:20799826-20807326 GCA_964007535.1 Brachyptera risi
AAATAATATCACGATTGAAAAAACAGCCCAGTTCCACTCAATTTATGCATATATATATATATATATATATATATATATATATATATATATATATATATATATATATATATATATATATATATATATATATATATATATATATATATATATATATATTCACATATATATATATATATATATATATATATATATATATATATATATATATATAGATATATAGATATATATATATATATATATATATATATATATATATATATATATATATATATATATATATATATATATGTACACCTTGAGATCCAAATAATTACGTCACTGCCCTCATATTTCTCAATTAATTTCTATGATAATGAGAAAGGCCTTGTTTTAATCGTTTCCAATGAATTGGTGACACCTGTTGCTTGGATTTGGTTGGTATCTTGATAGCTATGAGGGATTTGAAAAATTAGAATTACATTTTTTTTCTACATCAAAACGGCTGATCCGATCAGACTGAAAGTTCGGAATGATGTGTATCATTATCATATTGAAATTTCTTGAGAATTAGAATTCTATCGCAGGAAATATTTTTTCACGTATGTTTTCCTTTGGGTTATTCTTATGGGTTTTTTGAAAACTTTGAAATGTCTTTTCTCTGAAGTGTTTCAACCGATTACGCCTTAAAACTATAGAGTAATAAATAAGATAAGGAAGAGGAAACTTGGGTGTGCCAAGTTTCAATTGAATTTCCACTTCCGTCTGACCTATGGAGCGTGAAAAAAATTTACTCAAATTTTTCGAGTATGATGAAATTGAGTTTTCGCTTCGCTCATCCAATAATACAAGGAAGCTGTTCTAACTCACATAATGATAGCATGGAAGACATTTGTGGTTTCTTGCGGTCACTTCAGAGCCAAAGGTCCCGATTGCCTGTCACGATTTGTTAACTCGATGTAGGTAAGAGTGGCTATACGGTACCGGCGGCGTTGTTGAACTTACGAAATCTATCATTTTTATAAAAAAACAAATGCAACTGCTGAAATAATGATTCTACTGAACCGTGTATAGCAATGTTGAGCATTGTTCTTTTATATAGTTAGATACTGGGCAAACGCGTTATGTGTTTTCGCGTTGATGGCTGAGCTACTTATATCAACTTATATCTTTGAATTGGTTATTTATATATATAGGCCCTACACATTGTGAACCAAACAATCAAGACACTGCCATTCTATTTCCTAATAAATAATCAATTTCTATGATAGTAAAGAAGGCTTTGTTTTAATCGTTTACAATCAATTGGGGACACCTGATGCTTGGATTTAATAAGTATCTTAATAGCTTCGAGTGATTTACAAAAATTACATTATATATTTTTTTACATCAAAACGGCTGATCCGATTTGAGTGAAAGTTCGGAATAATGTGTATCATTACTATATTGAAATTTCCCGAGAATTTGAATTCTCTCGGATGAAATATTTTCAACGAATTTTTCCCTCTGGGTTATTCTTATAGGATTTGTGATAACTTTGAAATGTGTTTACTAGGAAGTGGTTGAACCGATTTTTTTTTTTCATTAATTTGATATCATTTCATTCTACAACTTTTACATTATGTGCACATTATTGCACCTCAAAACTATACAGTATCGAATTAGATAATGACACTTGTGTATGCCAAGTTTCAACTGATTTCAAATTTTCGTTTGACCTGTGGAGCGCGAAAAAAGACAGGTACTTTTCTTTCGGGTATGGTGAAATTGAGTCTTCGCTTCACTCATCCAATAAAAGCGATAGTTGCGCAAAAGGCAATCGGGACCCTGGACTCGGGAACTGACCCCGAAAATTATTCACTCTCAAGACGCGAGTTGGAGCACCTTATTTATTAGATGAGCGTAGCGAAGACTTTCATTCCATATATCGATAAAAATGGTGCTGTGTTTTCATGTTCTTTTTTTTTCTTCATTTTGTACGCAGCATACAGGTCAGGGAGAAACAATCCACTTGAAACTTTTTCTTCATATTGGTGTCTTACCAGAATAGGTTGGGATTGCTCTTCAGAGGAATCGGTTCGACAGTTTTTCCGGAAAAAATCGCAAAGTTTGAAAAATGTTCACATAAGAATCACCCGGAGGAAAAATACTTGAGAAACAAGAATTTTTCAAAAGCTCTAAAATTTTTACTAATATTTAAACAACCATTATACACATTTTCAGAGATTTTTGAAACTATCGGATGAGAAACAACGAATGAAACGCATTTAGAACGCATTTTAACACCAATCAAAGCTATTAAGGGAAACCAATTAAATCTATAGAAACAAGTGTTACCAATTAATTTAGAACATTTTGAATGATGCATGAAGATCGTGAAATGATTGATTCCGGTAGGATTTCCGAGCGTTCGAAGTAATCCAAGGTCTGTAGATGTGGATTGATTTCACAAATTATTTTTCATTCTAGATCTCTATACTTCTAAGCTCATCTCACAACGCAAAACTTGCGTTTTCCTAGTAATATGATAAAATAGGTTGGCATCACTACATCGTGCTCAAATACTCGAATTTTCAATCTGTATTCGGAGTCTTACTTCACATCAGAACTCACGCAGTCAATTCAGCAGTGATTTTCTTCTTGTAATTCATAAATGCACACTTTATCACTATAGAAGGTGCATGCGTAGAAGCTTATATTCTGACAGCATGTAATATTATCTGGTTTCAGGTGCTGACTGTAATTGTGGTCGTCATAAACCAGCTGCTCATTATCGAGAATGGCACAATATTATCCTACCATGTTTTATTAGTTATCGGCACATCTGGGTTCGGTTGTGTGACATTAATCGGATCTCTTATTTTCATCTTCAAGCAGAAGAAAGACAGCTTCACTGTGAGTAACAATCTGTTGTATTATGTTGGACTGTGATACCATCAATTGCTTTGAAAAACAGTGTGATGTGAACACTTGACGTTATTGTTGAAAAAGCCTGGTAAAACACGCCATACACGATCAACATTACCTGTCAACATGTTACCTCAACAAGCTTGACGTCGTGTATAGGCTCCGAAAATATTTGTTGACGTGCTTCCTGCTGTCTGTTGTTGACTAGTATCAACTAGCCTTCGACACCAGCGCTTTTATGTATAATTTGAGGATCATTCGACTTTCTTGATTCTGAATTAATTATTTAATTAGTGCTTGCATTAATTCTTTATGATAAACATACATAACCTACAAGTATTGAAGTAGGTCATTGCCTGGATATACGCGTAATTTAGTTTCCAAAGAGCTTTGCTAAATTTTGTGCAAAAAAGATACACGTTGAGAAAATGAGCAGTTGATAATCTGCAACTATGTATATTCAACGAAAGTTGTCGGTAGAAACTACGTATTCAATGATAATATACCACGTGACTTGTAACCGTGCCATCATTGGTCAAAAGCTGTCAATATTGGCTATATTCACCAATAAAATATTTTTTTATTTATTTTTCATTAGATTTAAATAATACATACATACAAGATTAATCAATACGCTCTTCCACAAAGCCAAAAAGGCTTATCTGTGGAATGAGAAATGAAATTAATAGCTTGGACAAGGGAAAAATAAATGAAAACTTTTCAATAGTTAAGGAATACAAAATCGAATATATATGTATATATATATACATATATATATATATATATATATATATATATATATATATATATATATATATATATATATATATATATATATATATATATATATATATATATATATGTGGACATGAAATTGAGAAATTATTATATCATTATACATCAAGAGTACAAATCATATCCACACAGCTGAAGATATTGGCAAATATATTAATATTGGCATATTGGCTGTTAATATTGATGAGAAATAGAGCATGTTCAATTCTCGGCAATATGTTGACATCAACCATCAACATATTGCCGTCGTGTATAGGCAAGATCAGAAATACGGGTTATCCACTAGCTGTAAATACGTTGAATCAACATATTGCCGTCGTGTATGGACAAGATCAGAAATACGGGCTATCTACTAGCTGTAAATATGTTGAGTCAACATACTGCCGTCGTGTATGGGCAAGATCAGAAATACGGGTTATCTACTAGCTGTAAATACGTTGAGTCAACATATTGCCGTCGTGTATGGGCAAGATCAGAAATACGGGTTATCTACTAGCTGTAAATATGTTGAGTCAACATATTGCCGTCGTGTATGGGCAAGATCAGAAATACGGGTTCTCTCTAGCTGTAAATACGTTGAGTCAACATATTGCCGTCGTGTATGGGCAAGATCAGAAATACGGGTTATCTACTAGCTGTAAATACGTTGAGTCAACATATTGCCGTCGTGTATGGGCAAGATCAGAAATACGGGTTATCTACTAGCTGTAAATATGTTGAGTCAACATATTGCCGTCGTGTATGGGCAAGATCAGAAATACGGGTTATCTACTAGCTGTAAATACGTTGAGTCAACATATTGCCGTCGTGTATGGGCAAGATCAGAAATACGGGTTATCTACTAGCTGTAAATATGATGAGTCAACATATTGCCGTCGTGTATGGGCAAGATCAGAAATACGGGTTATCTACTAGCTGTAAATACGTTGAGTCAACATATTGCCGTCGTGTATGGGCAAGATCAAAAATACGGATTATCTACTAGCTGTAAATATGTTGAGTCAACATATTGCCGTCGTGTATGGGCAAGATCAGAAATACGGGTTATCTACTAGCTGTAAATATGTTGAGTCAACATATTGCCGTCGTGTATAGGCAAGATCAGAAATACGGGTTATCTACTAGCTGTAAATATGTTGAGTCAACATATTGCCGTCGTGTATGGGCAAGATCAGAAATACGGGTTATCTACTAGCTGTAAATATGTTGAGTCAACATATTGCCGTCGTGTATGGGCAAGATCAGAAATACGGGTTATCTACTAGCTGTAAATACGTTGAGTCGACATATTGCCGTCGTGTATAGGCAAGATCAGAAATACGGGTTATCTACTAGCTGTAAATATGTTGAGTCAACATATTGCCGTCGTGTATGGGCAAGATCAGAAATACGGGTTATCTAGTAGCTGTAAATATGTTGAGTCAACATATTGCCGTCGTGTATAGGCAAGATCAGAAATACGGGTTACCTACTAGCTGTAAATATGTTGAGTCAACATATTGCCGTCGTGTATAGGCAAGATCAGAAATACGGGTTATCTACTAGCTGTAAATATGTTGAGTCAACATATTGCCGTCGTGTATGGGCAAGATCAGAAATACGGGTTATCTACTAGCTGTAAATATGTTGAGTCAACATATTGCCGTCGTGTATGGGCAAGATCAGAAATACGGGTTATCTACTAGCTGTAAATATGTTGAGTCAACATATTGCCGTCGTGTATAGGCAAGATCAGAAATACGGGTTATCTACTAGCTGTAAATACGTTGAGTCAACATATTGCCGTCGTGTATGGGCAAGATCAGAAATACGGGTAATCTACTAGCTGTAAATACGTTGAGTCAACATATTGCCGTCGTGTATAGGCAAGATCAGAAATACCGGTTATCTACTAGCTGTAAATATGTTGAGTCAACATATTGCCGTCGTGTATAGGCAAGATCAGAAATACGGGTTATCTACTAGCTGTAAATATGTTGAGTCAACATATTGCCGTCGTGTATGGGCAAGATCAGAAATACGGGTTATCTACTAGCTGTAAATATGTTGAGTCAACATATTGCCGTCGTGTATGGGCAAGATCAGAAATACGGGTTATCTACTAGCTGTAAATACGTTAGGTCAACATATTGCCGTCGTGTATGGGCAAGATCAAAAATACGGGTTATCTACTAGCTGTAAATATGTTGAGTCAACATATTGCCGTCGTGTATGGGCAAGATCAGAAATACGGGCTATCTACTAGCTGTAAATACGTTGAGTCAACATATTGCCGTCGTGTATGGGCAAGATCAGAAATACGGGTTATCTACTAGCTGTAAATATGTTGAGTCAACATATTGCCGTCGTGTATGGGCAAGATCAGAAATACGGGTTATCTACTAGGTGTAAATATGTTGAGTCAACATATTGCCGTCGTGTATGGGCAAGATCAGAAATACGGGCTATCTACTAGCTGTAAATACGTTGAGTCAACATATTGCCGTCGTGTATGGGCAAGATCAGAAATACGGGCTATCTACTAGCTGTAAATACGTTGAGTCAACATATTGCCGTAGTGTATGGGCAAGATCAGAAATACGGGTTATCTACTAGCTGTAAATATGTTGAGTCAACATATTGCCGTCGTGTATGGGCAAGATCAGAAATACGGGTTATCTACTAGCTGTAAATATGTTGAGTCAACATATTGCCGTCGTGTATGGGCAAGATCAGAAATACGGGTTATCTACTAGCTGTAAATATGTTGAGTCAACATATTGCCGTCGTGTATAGGCAAGATCAGAAATACGGGTTATCTACTAGCTGTAAATATGTTGAGTCAACATATTGCCGTCGTGTATGGGCAAGATCAGAAATACGGGTTATCTTCTAGCTGTAAATACGTTGAGTCAACATATTGCCGTCGTGTATAGGCAAGATCAGAAATACGGGTTATCTACTAGCTGTAAATATGTTGAGTCAACATATTGCCGTCGTGTATGGGCAAGATCAGAAATACGGGTTATCTACTAGCTGTAAATATGTTGAGTCAACATATTGCCGTCGTGTATGGGCAAGATCAGAAATACGGGTTATCTACTAGCTGTAAATATGTTGAGTCAACATATTGCCGTCGTGTATAGGCAAGATCAGAAATACGGGTTATCTACTAGCTGTAAATATGTTGAGTCAACATATTGCCGTCGTGTATGGGCAAGATCAGAAATACGGGTTATCTTCTAGCTGTAAATACGTTGAGTCAACATATTGCCGTCGTGTATGGGCAAGATCAGAAATACGGGTTATCTACTAGCTGTAAATATGTTGAGTCGACTTATTGACGGGTAAATTTTGATCGTGTATGCCGTGTTTTAGAAAGATGTATGGACCACAATGCAAAGATGTATGGACCTATTTTATTAGATGAGCGTAAGCGAAGATTCTATTCCACTCTTACAGGGCTTTGTCTGTTTTTTGTTTTGTTTTTTTGTGGGCACTGCACAGATTGCAGGGGTTGACTGATCAACATGAAACTCTTTGTACACGCAAACTTATCGAACTTGGAACTGTATACTCTTTGGAATTAATCGGTTCAACCGATTTTGAGGAATATCATTTCAAAATTCCTGAAAATCCAATGAGATTAGGCTGAGCAGAAAAATCTTAAAAATAAAATCTTTCCAAATGAGATGTCATTTTCTCTGAATGTGTATACATGAATGATAGGCCTAAACATTATCACCAATTTGTATGCAATTCGAATCAGCTGTTTGGAAGAAAAAAATTGAATCAACGGTTTTTATTCACCAAATATATTGTAGAAATAAAACTAAAAGAAAA
>OZ023337.1:20810026-20912526 GCA_964007535.1 Brachyptera risi
CCTTATATAAAAAAGGAAAAGCAATGGATATGAGTAATTATCGGCCACTGTCACTCCTGACAATATTTTCGAAAATTCTAGAAAATGTATTCTCGAAACGATTGAAGAGTTTCTTAGATGATAATGGTATTCTGGTTGCTGAGCAACATGGATTTAGAAAGAATTTTTCAACAATGACAGCTGCATTCAATTTGACTCACAATATAACTAGAGCATTAGAAAAAAAAGTGGCCGTCGGTTCTATCGTGTGTGATCTGTCAAAAGCCTTTGACACACTCAATCATGGTATTTTATTGAATAAACTCCAGCACTACGGAATAAGGGATAAAGCCGCAGAATGTATAAAATCATATTTGACAAGAAGAAGACAAAAAGTGAAACTGTGTGATAACTCTGAATCGAATTGGGAGGAAATAAAGCATGGAGTTCCCCAGGGCTCGATTTTAGGGCCGATCCTGTTCAGTATTTATGTTAATGATATTGCAGTAAATATGCCGGTTGAAGTATGTAACACTATTCTTTTTGCTGATGATACCAGTGTGATTGTAACAGAACCGAATAACCATGAGCTAATGACTAATATGAGTTTTACTATTGATAAGCTCAACGAATGGTTTACACATAACAAACTGAAACAAAATGAAGATAAATTCAACGTTATGAGTTTTCAGACTAAAGGCCATCTAGACATGGATCCTTTTAGGCATGGTTCCAGGCTTTTCGTTATAAAGGAACATTGTACATTTTTAGGCCTTACAATAGACTGCCGACTAAAATGGAAAGAATATGTAAATAAGCTTAGTAAAAAACTAAGTTCATCTTGCTATGCGCTAAATACCATATCTTATCAAGTCAGTAACTCTATTTCACGTACAGCGTTTTTCGCAACTGTTCAATCGCAAATACAGTATGATATTCTACTGTGGGGTGCATCATCTTATGCTTCTGTCATTTTCAAATATCAAAAGAGAGCTGTAAGAATAATAGCAAGAGAGAATCAAAGAGCTTCATGCAGAAAACTTTTTATAGACTTACACATTTTAACTTCACCTTGTATGTGCATTTTAGAAATTATTATGTTTGTAAGAGACAATCCACATCTTTTCAGAAAGAACAGTGACTTCCATCAATTTTATACTAGATATGGCTCGCATTTTTGTCAATCTAAAAAAAGATTGAACATTTCAGATCATGATCCAGTAAATGCAGGCATAATTATTCATAATGATATGCCCCAACATCTTAAAAAAGGAGGTGATAATAGAAGCGTTTATAAAAGGAATGTTAAAGAGTATCTTCTTAATCATGGCTTCTACAGTCTGGAGGAGTTTAAAAATGGTGAAAATTGCACATGTAACTTCTGTGTCACTCAATTTCTTTCCTTGACCATGTGGAGCTTTATTTCAGTAACTAATGTATTTATTCTTTTACCTTGTTATCAGGTCTTGACATGTTTCAAAACTTGTGTGATCTTTCGATCACGCACATGAGTGCAGTTACATCATTGACATATTATTATATAATATTATATGTATGATAATTGATGAAATAAATATATATTATTATTATTATTATTATTATTATTATTATATATGTATATATATATATATATATATATATATATATATATATATATATATATATATATATATATATATATATATATATGTATATACATATATATATATATATATATATATATATATATATATATATATATATATATATATATATATATATACATATATATATATATATATATATATATGAGTATATATACATATTTATATATATATATATATATATATATATATATATATATATATATATATATATATATATATATATATATATATAGTATATATATATATATATGTTATATATATATATATATATATATATATATATATATATATATATATATATATATATATATATATATATATGCATGAATTGAGTGAAACTGGGCTGATTTTTCAATCGTGATATTATTTATTCATTTATTTATATGCATTATATAAATACATATATAACATATATGTATATATATATATATATATATATATATATATATATTCATTATATTAGGTCAGTTTAAATAAATAATATCACGATTGAAAAAACAGCCCAGTTTCACTCAATTTATGCAAATATGAATCGTGACAGTTTGAGTCAAGTTCATATATATATATATATATATATATATATATATATACCACAGCCTTCTTTATTCAGATCATTCTTCTCTGAAATATAGAGTTTATAAATATATATTTATAAAATAAACTTGCTTCGGCCATCTATATCAAAATATCATATAAAAAATCAAAGCTATTATAAAACCAATTCTAAAATCAAAGTCAAAGTGAAAAACGGAAAGAAAATATTACAAAAAAGTGTTGAGAAAGTTGATAGTATATGAATAAAAAACAACGATAATTCATTTTTGACTTAAAAGGGTCTTCTTCCTATCCGATATTGACAAATTTCTTTCCACGTCTTTCTTTCTCCTACCATCCCTCCATTCAGGTTGTAATTTCACTCTTTGGATTGAGTCTTCTGTAGGTTCCATAGCTGTTATACTTGTCTCCTGAAGAACAGATATCCTGAAGATTTTGTATATAATATTTTGATATAGATTATTTTATAGAAGGCCAAGACAGAATGTGTGCGAGAAGGCAGTGAATTTATCTTGTCTTTTCAATATGATCAGATTTATATATTTTCCTTGAAAATAGTAATCAAGTTTTATTTTTTCTCTTGAATATTGTAATTTGACCCTGATGATGCCCAGACAAATCTGGGCGAAACGTCGGTCACTTATTGAAGAAGATATCCATGAATATACCCAAAATGTGTCATTATTCAAATATATTGTATTATTCAAATATATTAATATATATATATATATATATATATATATATATATATATATTTGAATATATATTTATATATATATATATATATATATATATATATAATATATATATATTTGAATATATATTTATATATATATATATATATATATATATATATATATATATATATATATATATATATAGTTCCAACTTCCAAGTTGGATGAGTATGCATCTGCAGGAAATGTTCCATGTCAATCAGTCAAACCCTGCAACCTGTGCAGTGCTTACAAAAAGAAAAGAAAAACACACACAGGCAAAGCTCCGTGATACCCCGTTCACATTATGCTCACCAACTGCTGTTAAGCCACCAACTGACGTCAGCAACGCAATGTGAACGGAACGCAGTTAGTACTAACCGACATCAAGGCCTAACTACGTTCTGTAAACGCAATCATGGCTTGACGTCGATCAAAATCCACCACCTTCCCAAAAAACAACAAGATTCACGTCGCCATTGTGCTGTTACAAGGCAGTGGGATATTTTAAGGTTAAAATAGACAACACGTTGAACCAGCAGCCGCCATTTTACTCAAATGATTTCACTCAACCTGTCTTCTCAGAGCCTTCTATACCGTGAAAATCGTGCATTAAGATAGCAGTGCATGACGTCACTAACAACTTTTTCATCGCTATCAGTGTGAATTACCTCAGTTACCTCAGTTACCTCCTTACCTCAGTTAGAACGGTGTCACCAATGATGTTTTGCGCCCAGCTAACCACTATTAACTTAACAGCAGTTGGTAATCATAGTGTGAACGGGGTGTAATAGTGAGATGGAGGTCTTCTCTAAATCTCATTCAATCATTTCTCCCATCCGCCGCTACAGGCGCTTCTAATTATTACCGCCAGCTTTCTCGAGGGACACACTTACTGGATCGGTGACAACAACAGGAACGAAGTCATGGTTCTTTTACATGTGGCCGTTTACGGATACATCATCATTATTGGGGTGATTTCTGTTATCTACGTACTGGACGATTCAGGATATTTGCAGGTGAGTAAAATATTTGCTTGTAAGTATGATGTATTCAAGAATTTGTAAATTTTCAGAAATTATTATGACATTGGTGTGGTTTTGTGGAATTTGCAGGGAGGTATATTTGCAGGGAAATGAAGTATTTGCAGGAAAGTGCGATATGTTTGTCATTTTTTTTCATTCATTTCTGGAAGATTATGAAAAATTCAATGTGAGAATAACAAATCTCAAGTTCAAACCTGAAACCAAATGTGATTATTCCCTGTGATTTGCACATGTAATTTTGTGAATTTGCAAGGTATAACACCTTGTGTTTTAGTAATTTATTTATTCATTATGGTTGTTATACAGTGGGTATACATCTGTATAAAGGTAGAATGACTAGAATTATGTACAAGAAAATGGAACATATAAGGAGAGAATAGAATAGGATGAGAATAGGAGGTAGTGAGACTAGTGTGAATTGTAGGCATTCAGAGGTAAATCACGTAACATTTGTGTGATGGATTTCATGCATATAATTCCACATTACCGATCAATCTATAGATAGGCCTATGTATTGATAATTTCTGATGAATAATTCCTCGAAAGAACCAAAACCTGCTATTAAAGTTGTTTTTTCAGGTGTGTGTTTTTCAATTAATTTTTTTTAAATTTAAAAACATTTTTTATTCGCTTCAATGATAATACATTACATAATGATAATAACAAGTTAATGAAAAACCCACCAGTTTTTTTTTTTTTGGGGGGGGACGAAATTTCACACCTCTGATAAGCACAGATGTATATATATATATATATATATATATATATATATATATATATATATATATATATATATATACATATATTTAAATCAAAATTAATTGCTTCTGTGTTTAAGTTTTGAACTTCAAGTATTCATTTGTATCTGTTTTTTTTTTGTACCCTTCAAGAGGCCTATAACAATGTATGAAATGTACAATGTTTTTTCTGTAACAGAATAAAATTAATTTTTGAATTTTAATTTGAATTTGAATTTGGATATATATATATATATATATATATATATATATATATATATATATATATATATATATATATATATATATATATATATATATGTAATGTATGTATTATTTATGGTAAAATAAAGACGTGGTACGAAATAATAATGATTATTATTCATTAAACTGCTGCTCAACGTTTCTACTGCAATGTAACAGTCTTTATCAAGAGCGTATTTTTTGATATTACATGTTCACATTTTGGAAGTGAAAAATAATATGAATAGAAAAACAACAATGATAGTGCATATGCACTTGATAGAAAAATATAAAACTGTTAAATTGATATAAAGAAGTCTTCTTCCACCGCTGAGTGGATCTCCCGATGAGAACGTGAAAAATCAGGGTATTTTCATAATCTTTCTTTAGAACGAAGGTTGTATGCACGAGAAGGTTCACCAACTGCATCTATTGGAGTCATGTCCCTACTATCAATTCGACGACCGTTTGTTTTTAAACGTTCCATGGCTGTTGACCAACTCGCTGATATAATATAGCCACCGTCATCACCATTGAAATTGAATGGATTTTTAGATATTTCAATTGCTTCGCTTATAGCTCTGGGCCACCTCTTTTCTTGTCTGTCCAATACTTTAGTGTTATCATAGAGAATGTTATGCTTTTCCTCAACAGCGTGCTTCGCAATTGCCGACAATCTGTAACTTTTGCATCGTTGGTGATACTTATGCTGTTTTAATCTAGCTGATACAGGTTTCATAGTTTGCCCAATATATACGAGTCCACATTCACAAGGGACCTCGTACACCCCACACGACTCCAGAGGTACCTTGTCTTTGACCGAACGAAAGGCGCTATATATATATATATATATATATATATATATATATATATATATATATATATATATATATATATATGAATACATATAATTATATGTATATGTGTATATATATATATATATATATATATATATATATATATATATATATATATATATATATATATATATATATATATATATATATATATATATATAGATATATATATATATATATATATATATTTAGATATAGATATATATATATATATATATATATATATATATATATATATATATATAATAACCCAGTTAAATGAGGTGTGGTATAATTTAGAAACCAATTGAACCAAAATAATTTAGGTTCCGATTTCAGTTCTTATAAAATTAGAATGAAGTTGCCAGTTCCGGTTCCAGAAAGAAAACGTCTCTTTTCGATCGAGGATCGGGTTCCTGAGGGTGAAGAAAAAACGCTGTGTTTGTTGTGTTTTCCAGGAGATAATGTTCGTGACATGTGGCGGTATACTGAACATAACTGCAGGCGTGTTGATACTAGTCGGCAAGGCAGACAAAGACACGAAAACCAGCGAGAAACTGATAACTGCGATACTAACCTGTATTGTCGGCATCACTATGCTGATCGACTGTGCCTGCCTTTTCAAAAACAATAGAGAAACAGCGTGACACGTAAGTACTTATTGGATGAGCGAAGCGAAGACTCAATTTCACCATACCCGAAAAACAGGGGTTTTTTTTCGCGCTCCACAGGTCGAACGAAAATTCAAAATAAGTTGAAACTTGGCACACACAAGTGTTCTTATCTGATTCGATACTGTATGGCTTTGAGGTGCAATCGGTTGAACCACTTCTGAGAACCCTCATTTCAAAGTTTTCGAAAATCTCATAAGAATAACCCAGAGGAAAAGAATCGTGAAAAATATTTCCTTCGAGAGAATTCAAATTTTCAGGGAATTTCAATCTAATAATTTAGCACATCATTCCGAACTTCCAGTTTAATCATATCAGCAATTTCGATGTAAAAAATATATAATCTGAATTTTTTGAATCACTCAAAGCTATCAAGATACCAATTAAAGCCAAGCAACAGGTATCACCACTTAATTGGAAACGACTAGAACAAAGCCTTCTTCATCATCATAGAAATCGATTAGGAAATAGGAGGGCAGTGACGCAATTATTTGGATCACAAGGTGTGTATTTATATATATATATATATATATATATATATATATATATATATATATATATATATATATATAAATATATGTATATGTATATATATATATATATATATATATATATATATATATATATATATGTATATATATATATATATATATATATATATATATATATATATATATATATTTTATATATATATATATATATATATATATATATATATATATATAAATATATAATATATATATATATATATATATATATATATTATTATATTATATATATATATATATATATATATATATATATATATATATATATATATATATATATATATTGGATATGACCAATTCAAAGATATGTTGATATATCGTTCCAGCTAATCCATCAACGCGGAAACACATATAACACGTTCGCCTAGTATGAGTACCACGACGTAGTGATACCGGCAACCTATTTTATCATAATATAATAAAGGCGTTCCAACTCCCATACTAATAACATGGACGTTGTTTTGTGTTTTCTGCGGTCAGTTCAGAGCCAAAGGTTCTGATTGCTCGTCGCGATTTAGCGTATCCCTTGTAAACTGTAGATAAGAGTGGCTACGTTACCGGAGAATTGGTAAACTTACAAATTCAATCATTTTTGTGCAAAACAAATGCAACTGATGACATTATAGTTCTACTGAGGAGAATATAACGTTGTTGCTGAGCATTGTTGTTTTTAAAAATTAGATATAAAAGCGATAGTTGCGCTACAGGCAATCGGGACCCTGGACTCGGGAAGTTCAACAATGTCACCGGTACCGCGTAGCTACTCTTATCTACATCCACAGATAATCGAGCTATTTCATCTAGTTCACAGGGGAATCCGCTAAATCGTGACAGACAATCGGGACCTTTGGCTCTGAACTGACCGCAAGAAACCACAAATACCGTCCATGTTATGAGTATATGAGTTGGAGCACCTCCTTCATGTTATGATGCAATAGGTTGGTGTCACTACATCGTGGAAACAAGATTGACTGTTACTGCGCAATTACCCCTTTGCGCAGCAACGTCACAGAGGCGACGCATTCTAGATACGTTCATAAATCGCGATGTAAGTCAGTGCTCTCTGGATACACCATAATCGAGATAATATTTTTCACAATATTATATACAATCTATGACTATCAATAACGTTACGTTATTGATAGTCATAGATACAATTCATACGTGAAAAAATCCATTTTGGGCCATTTTTGTGCAATAGGTCTTTGCATTATTCATTACGTGAATTGTATTCAGCTAGCTAGAGTTACTTTATTGAGTATTTCTCTTCAGTATGTCAACTCCAGCAAGTAGAATACCGAGTAGATGTGATAAATGTATCAAGATTGCCACAAGTCCAGGATTCATCTTGAAGTTAGTGGAAATGGTAATCGTATTGACGTTAATATATGGATAAAGTACGCATATATATATATATATATATATATATATATATATATATATATATATATATATATATATATATATATATATATATATACATATATATATATATATATATATATATATATATATATATATATATATATATATATATATATATATATATATATATATATATATATATATGAAGTACGTATCAAAAGTTATGCTTTTGATTACTTCATTTGAAAAATATGCAGAAGCAATCAAAACGATAACTATGCTATTTGAATTGGCGCTGCGTACTTCGAATTAGTGCTCCTATTTAAACCACAGTGCTCCGGTTTTGATGAGCACACGGTCCGCTTTGAATTGAATCAGTGCTTAAAATTAGTTGCATAAAACTGTCAATTGAACACATACAGCTGAAAAGACCCTTCGAATTCCAGTTGAAGTAAAATAACAATTACTCAACATGTCTGTTCATTCAAATTAATATTGCTTTTGGTAGGTCTAGCTGTTCGAATAATAGTCCTACATTTAGAGTGAAATCCGTTCGAACAAAAAAAAAGGCCTATTGGTATCATATCATTCGATTCAGCACATTTCACGCAATTTATCCCTAAATGATACTTTTAAACGGAATGAACGGAATAGCAATTTTGGCCTCCTTTATGAAGGACTATAATGGTG
Source organism: Brachyptera risi (assembly GCA_964007535.1). NCBI lineage: Eukaryota > Metazoa > Arthropoda > Insecta > Plecoptera > Taeniopterygidae > Brachyptera > Brachyptera risi. The sequence goes on from OZ023337.1 coordinate 20,819,058, forward strand.
CTCACCTTGTTATTATAATCTTGTTGAAAAGTTACCATCCAAATGGCGACACATTTTATTTGAACCGATTCTACGAATAATAGATTTCAATACCGGTAGTGAAACGTTTTTCAATTAGGCGATACCTATTATGACGATAGTTAATTGACGGATCAACTTGTTATTACCCTTGATTACCTCTGATATGTGTGTACCTTGATTGATAATTATAGCTCAATCTTTACATTCTTGTTATTCGTGAAACGCGGTCCTAGAACCGGTTGTACCATTAGTGAAATAAATTAATGGAATGAATGAATGTGAATAGTGGAATAGTGGAGAAGCCGATGTGTAAAATCTATTTAAAATGCATATCAAATATATAACATATAGAATATGTCATATAAATATACACATATAAAATATGTACGGCCTTTGTGTATAGTATTACGAAAAATAATTCAGCGGATTGACCTGATTATTATTGGACATAGGCCTACTCAATTTTTCACCAATTTTTTTTTCATTTTCATTTTACTCTGATAATTAATTAGATTGATGGAGACATATTCATTTTTCATAAAACGTAGTCTAAATCTATTCCACGCGAGTGATGTGCTACATCTCGGCTCCTCCACCATTGTGAATAATGGTGGAGGAGCCGAGTTTTTCCACTGTAGTGAGTTTACAAGGAAAATGCAATCTGTGCGTTGTATGATAAACGATATAGGCATGCATATGAAATGTTGGAAAACTCAAGTTATACACACACAACGATTGATTTTGAAACTACTTTGCCACATAGTCTATGCTTTCCTGTTTAATTTATTGCTAATTTTCAACAATATATGATTTCATTGCATTCATTTGTTGCTTTTCTTAATGGCTTTAGAGACTTTAATTGATGTAAAATAATGGCATTATAGTTGTTTACTTAAAAACTAACGATCTGATTTTTGTAGAAATTTAGAATAATGTTCATCATTCATTTTCGTGCTTATTTATGTTCCTGAAAATTTGATCAAATTCGAAAAAAAATTTGGAAAATGTCTTCCTTCGGTTTGTTCTTTTTATTCAATTTCGAAATAGATATGCCAGAAATTAGTTCAACCGACTGAGTCTCAAAATCACATAGTATCAAGTTATATTATTAGTTAGATGATGATATCGTGTACATGACAAGAATCATCAAAATCGTGGTTCGCAGTAATTAAAACCTGACTTTATAACAACATTATCAAATATAACAACAGTGAGGCATGACAACACAATTTATAATGTATTCAATCGAATTTAATTGAATTCAATTAAATTGACGACTAGTGTTGAATTCACAAACGTCACAAAACAAAACATCCAATCAAATGGGCTGTTTGATATGTGGGTGATTTGTTTGCCTATCAGAGTATCTCTGAATGCCCACATGAAGTATAGATCAAGGTGGCCTGCCGATAAGCCACGCCTATCACTAGTGGTCAATCACGTTTGAAACAATTGAACGCGAACTCCATGCTCGGCGCTCGGAGCCTGGACTGAAATAAGAATGGTGGACCAATTATATAAGTAGACCTAGGCCTATACATTATATGAAGTGAAATAAGGTTTTAATTTAACTCTTTCGAATTTTGACTATTTTTTAGTTAATTATTGTAGTTTTATGACTACTGTACACTAACATTACCCTCTTTATGCAGAACAATACAAATTATAATTATCAAAACGTATAGGGCCTAGTGAATCAATATCGCGTAATTGACAGATAGCTTATTCCGATTGTTATGCTATGAATATGGGCTAAGACTGCTTTCTTCTTATACTATCCTTACGATCTCCTGAGGAACCTTCATCATCTAATCAAATTGATCGTTCATCCGACGCCAAGAGATCTCAGCTATCATTCCTGCACAGCGTTATTGAATCCCATTCAAATAAAATGATATGAAGTGAAAATATTACATGCTGAATCTTGAATTATAGCTATTCAACCGATGGATACGTAACTTAAGCTAATTGACGACTAGTGATTGACCTACTCTCAAATGTTACAAAACAAAGCATCCAATCAAATGGGCTGTTTGTTATGTGTGTAAATTGATATTGCCCATCAGAGTATCTCTAAATGCCCACATGAAGTATAAATCCCCGCCCCTGCCGATAAGCCGCGCCTATCACTAGTGGTCAATTCCCTGAGGCAGAATCTTTCCAGAACTAAGAAATATGAGAGTGAATGTGTGGTTGGATCATTTATATTTGAGTGATGATTACAGTTCGAATTATATTGTGAATCGTATTATCGTAGTAAGAAGACTTGAATGTATACAGAAGAAGAGCTGCGCGTGGCGATTGCGCGTGAGCACGCCATTTTGATTATCTGTTTGTATGCATAAAAATATTATGAAGAATAAAATTGAAGCTATATATAAACGTTGGACGCACAGTGTAACATAGAGCAAACTGGTGGAATTTGTACCGCGATAACAGCACAATTTTCTGTGTTTAGCATACAACTGGTTGCACAGCTTATGAAACGCTGTTGCCTATCAATCGGTACGATAGCTATAATCCAAGATTCAATCAAATTATCTTGAAAGAAATTTCTCACATATACCGGTAGTTCAGTTAATGATCTATTATTGCTGATATATCATATTTCTCCAAATAGATTCTGTTCTTTTACAGGCACAATTTCATACCTCATCCCTGTGTTTCTACAGGGACTTCTGATAGCAGGAACAGTACTTCTACTGCAACAAAAAGACGGAATGCTTAACCACTTAACGACGCTGATTCTGTACATAGCCATGCCTTCCAACATCATTGTAGTCGGTGGTCTGATTATAATCTACGTCATAGACTATTCGGATTACATACAGGTAATCTTTGGTATTTAAAAAAAGCAGAAGCCCCAAAATCTCTAAAATTCCTCACTGGCTGTTTTTTTATGGGTTTTTCTCAATTCACTAATATGGCGCACAACTATAAGCCTATGGGGGAACGTGAAACCTTTCCGGAGGAATAGTATTGGAATAACGGAGCCATATAGCTTTCCGTCAATCAACTGGGATTGCTGATCCCAGTTCACGGATCCCAGTTCTTGACTATACGACTCTAAAGACGACTAGCCGTAGCTGACCGAAACGTCGAGTCGCAAGGTTCTTTTCAGAACCAGCAAATGTTTCAATGAAGAGCAATCCGCAAATCGTGACATTACCATCAACCATCGCACCTCGAAACCCCGTTCCTGATGTGTCCGTGTGTGCATCACCTAACGCCGGTCCACGTTCCCATGGAACTATGTATAATTCCCAGTTTGGGTAATTCCTACAGAACTGAGTGATTCTCAATTTGGATTCAGGTCTGTGGGGGGAAAAAACAGCTATGTGTATAGAAATGGGTTTTTATTATCATCATTATTCAATTTCATTATTTAAAGTTCTCATCATTATTATTCGTATATGTTGTTATTTTATTCATTTCACATTCAGTCCCTTCAGTATGTTTTTCATATATATATATATATATATATATATATATATATATATATATATATATATATATATATATATATATATATATATATATATATATATATATATATATATATGGTATATAAGTTATATATATATATATATATATATATATATATCTGACATATACATATTATAGATACATATCATAGGTACTATCGGAAAATTTCCGTTTGAATATTTTTCAAGCGTAAACTTGAAAGCGTAAACTTGAAAATTAAAAACTATCTTTGTAAAATCGTCATAATAGGTATAGTACATTTGCGGTCACACAAACTGAAACATATAGAACAGAATTATAAAATGATACTGAAAAAAATGTACTCAAAGAATGCAACTCGAACTTGACGCACAGTATAGGCCTACACAGCTATCTCGTTACAGTTTCAGTCGAATTTGTTATTGATTGATTCGGTGAATGAAAGTTTAGTAAGAAATATTAGTTCTGAAAACCCATTTTATGTGACCGCAATTGTGTTATGTCTATCCAACCAACTTCTTTGGGTCCTCACCAAGTTGCCTTGAGGGTTGCGTTTGCCCGTTGGAGATGGTGTCCTCACTTCCTATCCCTCCCATGTTAAAAATATGTTTCAATTAACGGTTCACGTTCAAAGTACTATTGACCGTGCGTAGATAAGTGGTGATAATAGGAACTATAACGTTACGTTCAAGGACGGCTCGCTGTCATCAAGTTTGGCAGCCTATTAGCCGTTCCTACAAAAAAAAACACTATAGATAGAGCAGCGATCCATATTACAAAGAAAAGTACTCATAAAAAGGAACGAGATTTCAGATTAGTGGAGTCACCATCTTCCGGCGGCAAACCAACGCAACCCTCGATGCATCTTGGTCCTCACTCACATCCGCGAGTCCAGACGTGTCCAGACGATTATCCCAGGAAATTGATTATTCCAGGAAATGCTTCACCTGTTCTGCGCCGGTTCGTTCAACATCGCCGGTGGGGTAATGTGCATGGTCAAAAAGCAATCGGAGTATGCTTCGATTTATCAGCAACGCTACCAGCAACGCGACTTCAACACGACGGCGCCCAGAGACGAAGAAGAAAACTACAGTCCGGAAAGTTTTTCCCTTGTAGGCATCATAGCTTGTGCCGCCGGCGTTGTCATGTTCATGGATGCGTTTTTTCTACTCACTTATAGAGATAGTCATAAGTGATGACACCGCGGGTGAATTCATGTAATGCGTTATTTCTGATTGGATATATTATGCAAAGTGCATTAATAATTTTCAATGTCATTAGCGTGTTATATCGATGAAGATACAAGATGACTACATGTTACTTATGGATATGAATACAATATGGCCATTTATGCGGTGACGTGATAGCTGAAGTGTTATTTCGACACGAATACAAGATGTTGAAAGTGTTATTTCGACTAGGGTACAAGACGGATACCTCGTTCTTTCGATACGGATGAACGATGGGTGAAGTTTCATTTCGAAATATATAGAATCAGATGGTAATGTGGTTTCGAAACGGATACAAGATAGATACTATGTTATTTCCTTCACGGGTACAGGAAAGAACACTGGTAGTTGGACAAAGAAAATTATATAAATATATATGCTATATGTATATTAATTATATGTTTGTGTATGTATCTGATGTGGCATATACTTCTTGCTGGATGAAAGTTGAATTTTCGAGTGAATTATTTGAATAAAAATGATATAACATTAGATAATATTGTGTAATAAAAATAATTGGATGAGGATAGCGAAGACCCAATTTGACTCGACTCGATAAAAAAACGTACATGTTTCTCTTCTGCGCTGCACAGGTCAAACGATAGCACAAAATATGTTGAAACAATTGGCATACACAACACATGTGTCATAATCGTGTGTTTGAAAGGCTTTTATCTACGGCGAAAAATTATGGTCACAGACAGCGCAGTCCTGGTGTTCAAGTTCATTAGTTTTAAACATTTAGCATGGGGTGGTATAAGATCGCCCTTGTGGTGCCCCGTCCAAACGATCCTATCTTTCATCCACAACCTTAATTGGGGAACAATGATTATGTATCAAGTTTCGATGTTATTAGAAAAAAAAATGATAATAATAATAATTTAACTCGATACTGTATTGTTTTGAGACGCAATAGGTTGCACCACTTTTGAGAATTGAACCATTTCGGTAATTTCGAAAACCTCATTAACTTATGGGAGGAAATTCGGAAAAAATATAAAATTCAATTCAATTCAAATTCTCACGGAATTTGAACACGAGAATGATAGAGTACACGTCAATCCGAACTTTTACATGAATCGGATAAATTGTTCTGTAGAAAATATTGACCCATCAAAAAGCCTAACGGGTGAAAACTTGGAGCCAAGTCCTGAAATATTTACCAACTACAAAAACTTCCTGATATAAAAGGTGTGGAATCAAAACTGTATGCCAAGTGCCACTTATTATTCATCAATACGGCCTGGAAAATAATAGAAAACACTTGGCTCATTGGCCCCCACGTCTCCTCATATAACACCACCCCGAATTGAAGTGAATTGCATGATGCTAAGAAATGGGTAACTTCACGTTCCTGACACAGGGAAACGTAATGTGAATAAAGAACATTTGTGATTTACGTATAGTCTCATGTCAACTCTGTCTCGTTATTGGTTATAAAATTATCAAAATAAAGGTTATCAAAATATCCACCTTTCTGAATAAATATTGCATTTGTGGCTCGAAAGAAGGCAAAGACTGACTTTGACCCGGACATACATTTCCTCATTGGAGAATAATAAATTATAACTTCGAATGAGAATACAAATACAATGTGAAAAAATTTGAAATTATACTTTGAATTTGAAAGTAAGTTGATTTTTGTTTTAAATTTTATTCATAAAACTTACATCATGAAATCTAACGAGATATTTGTATCTTGGGTTATATGAACTTAGACGTGAGAATTTTTCAAGATAGTGTACTCCCCCATCGAATGTAGGCTCTCAATTCAAGCTATCTCAATCACTACCCACTAAATGTAATCAAGTTAGTGGAAAACTACATTTTATAATGGAAAATGGACGAGGGAGGGCAAGTTTCTTGAATCATATCACGTTTCCCTGTGTCAGGAACGTGAAGTTACTCATTTCTTAGCATCATGCACTTCACTTCGATTCGGGATGGTGTCAGTTCTCAAGTCCATGGTCCCGATTGCATGTAGCGCAAATATCGCTTTTATATCGAACTATATAAGACAGCAATGCTCGACAATGCTATACACGGCTCAGTAGAATTATAATGTTAGCAGTTGCATTTGTTTTTTACGAAAATGATAGATTTTAAACACTGCCCCCGGTACCATAGCCACTCTTATCTACATCTGGTTCACAAGAGAATCTGCTAAATCGCGACAGGCAATCGGGACCTTTGGCTCTGAACCATGATGAAGTGATATACCAAACTATTTTATCATAATATGTAAAGAAGGTTCTCCAACTCTCATACTGATATTATGGACGGTTTTTGTGGTTTCTTGTGGTCATTTCAGAGCCAATCGTTCCGATTGCCTGTCGCGATTTAGCGGATCCCCTTGTGAACTAAATGTGGATAAGAGTGGCTACGGTACCGGTGGCATTGTTGAACTAACAAAATCCATAATTCTCGTAATCTACTGGGCCGTGTATAGCATTGTTGAGCATTGTTGTTTTAAATAGTTCGATATAAAAGAGATAGTTGCGCTACAGGCAATCGTTACCCTGGACTTGGATTCTGACCCCATGCAGAAATATTCCACTGTCAAGACCCGAGTTGGGTCACCTCCTTTATATTATGATGACATAGGTTGGTGTCACTCAAGGAGATTAGGTATCTAACCTCCTTGGTGTCACTACATCGTGACAAGACTATATACCCCATCAAGAAGGCTGCAGAGCAAAGGCAATGTGGATATATTTCGATATATACGCATAATATGCACAAAATCAAGGAAGCTCTGTACTCACACGTCACAGCCGTCTGTAAAATATCATGGCGAATCTATTTGTCAAACAAGAAACCTGCTGTCAAATCTATATTTTTTTAGCCTTTTCAACTCAGTTTTGTGTCACAATTAGAAGAGATAGGCAATTGACTCCTCTTTTTGAATACATCAACATCAGAAATATCAAACTTGGATAAAAGTGTGGTAAACGATCAATAAGATCTAGTAATAACATGCTTTCTGATGAATTCTTGGAAAGACTTGTTCAGAGACTTGGGATTTTACTTCAAAATAATCGCAATGGTACGTAAATGAATGGGTGAAAATACAAATATATTATATGTTCAGTATAAACGCATTCTACAGATTCACCTTCTTATAATACCGTACTGAAAGTTTCACTCCTGGCAAAATCCTATGGTCATATATACATTTTTTCTTTCTCCACTTTTGTGTAGATTATTTTATTTGTACGCCCTCATCAGTTGGTTGTGAATTCACTATCGTCATTATATAGTTAAATTCTCTTGCACCTATCACCAACCATCGGCCAATTGTGTCCATCTACCACTATTATGTAGACCTAAATAACCATTAATTATACCGGTATTCATATAGGCGTATGTTCAACATTTTCAACATGTTCAACAACAAAAACAGACACAGCTCCATAAGAACACGATGGAAATTTTCGCTATACCGCTCATCCAATGATCATCATTCTACGTTATCGTCATCGTGAGGCGCAAAATGCATGACCTCGGTGTCGACGCGCCTCTAAACCCAACATTCATTCATCACCGTTACGTGTTGCAGGCACTTCTCTGTGTCGGCACTTACTTCGTGCACACACTATTGCATTCACCATTGATGCGCAAATTCGACGAGCGTCACGTCCTATACATCTGCATGCCGGCATACATCGTCATCATCGGCGTCATCATCCTGGTCTACATATGCGGAGACTCGAACTACGTGCTGGTAAGAGACTACACATGACAAAAGGCCGGCACATTTAGATAAGGCACCGCTTAAAGGACATTACAATCCTGAAACCAGATTTCAACGAATAATAACGAAATTTTATTTCCCTGATTTGAGAGATAACTAGAAATTAATATCTAATTTTAGAAATCAGAATTAATTGACGACTCGAAATAGGCGTGGCTTCACCAGTAGGCCAGTTGGATCTATATCATTTGTGGTTATTTGGAGATACCCCGATTGGATATTTGAATTTCAATACAGTTCTAACAGCTCTGTTGATTGGACGGTATGATTTGTGACGTAAAGAGGGCGGAGACTGTGAGTCGTCAATTCAATAGCATTAACCACAATTCTATTTTTAGACACATTCGGACAAGAAATGTCCGAAAACGGTCTTCTTGATTGATTATAATACATCATTGAAATTTACAATTAAGAATCTTAAAATTCGATGTGGCTCTGATATTTGACGTCACGAAGTGGGTAATTGTGGTTAATACTATTGTAGAACCCGGCTATTTTGTCGAGTCGTGTCGTAGACATTACTCGATTCTGTTTATGTTTGTATACACAATCGGTAATGCCTATACGTCATGACTCATGGTCTATGAGAGGACAAAATAAATCTGGAATTGAGATGATGATTTCTAATTTTCTCTAAAATTGTGAAAATAAATATCGTCATGATCGACACATTGAAATCTATAAGTTTCAGGGTTGTGATGTCACCTCTTGAGTTGATCAGAATGAAATGAATGAAGTCTAAATAATATGAATGAAGTCTGCATGAAATGAATGGCGTCTAGATGAAGTCAAGTGAGGTTTTGGTTCGAATCCAAACTAATAATTTTTTTTTTATATGAAAGTACTTTCACCTTCATCACTCCACCGTTTCATTATCACCCGCTCATTTGTCCCGCATATGACCCAGTTGTTGAACCCATACTGTGGAGAACCCAATTTTGTCATAGAGAACCACTAATTCATTCATATTATATTTGTTTTTTGATAGAAGATTGATTACTCCTTTATTTTCAATAGTTAGATGAATTGAGTTTCCAAGTTGTTAGAACAGTTGTTGAGTTTTTGTTGTTCTTGTTTTTGTGATTGTCCAACTTTGTCGCCAGGAGGTGGTCTACTTGTCGTGCGGAGGAGTACTGAACCTAATGTGCGGACTCACACTATTGATGCATGAAAACAGCATGAGAAATTGCAACACGGGCGAAAAACAAGATGCCCGAGAAAAAGAAGAAGAAGAAGATGTTGATCCTGAATCTTTGAACGCATTATTCGTGTTAGCGATGCTTTGTATATCTGTTGCCTTAGTTTTGGCCACCGACTTTCTTGTAGTATTAAGCAAATGGCGTATCTTGGTCATTGTTGATAGACGTCTGAGAATGATTGGCATAGACGATCCTAAAGATAAGAGAAGAATAAGATTTGATTCGAGTAAATCCGACAAGACACCGTAATATAAATGATGAATTTATTTATTTATATTGGGTTGAAAGAATAACTGCAATGAAGGCTGGATAAGATCTATTGTTGACAGCAGATCTAAAATGCGCATTCTGTCATGTTTTCATTGAAAAGCTTAGTTTCTATATAGGCCTACAAGTTCGGTTCATTTTTTTAATAATTGGTATCGGTTAATGTATTGTAACAGGTAATTGGACAATGGGAAGATAACGGTCGTGATCTGCTCAATTGAAGAACCATCCCAGTTTTCAATTCAACGATAGAAAATGAGGGGAAATCACGAGATTATTCTTTTTGGATGGTCGACGATGGCGGATATCAAACCCCGGAATCATGAATGAGAGTGCGCTTGAAAGTGCGCTGGATAACACAACATCTAAAATTTTGTGTATACCTTAGATATACCATTATACCATTATATATATTTACCATTTTATTGGTAAATATTGGTACCGTATTATATATTATATTTATACCATTACACACACATTAATATCATTGAAAGATACCTTCCTCGTTAGATCATATGGGAAAGAGCAGTTGCGTATCAAGCAAAAACGTCTGGGGTTTGATTCCCCGACGTGGTATTTTTCAGTGATAATAATATCCACAACAATAGCACGTGCTGTACGTATTCCAATAGAGAGTTATACACTCCTATATCTTTCTAATATATGAGTGTGTGTGCATGTATTGTATGTATGTATATATATATATATATATATATATATATATATATATATATATATATATATATATATATATATATATATATATATATATATATATATATATATATATATATTTATATATATATATATATATATATATATATATATATATATATATATATATATATATATATATATATATATAGGCCTATAAGTGAATCTTAAAACCATATACGGTAAGATAAATATAGAAGACATGGGGCCTATAATATATACGATGGTAAGATTATTTACAGATATATTAGAGATAAAATGAAATATGAAAACAAGTTCACAAAAAGTATTTCTCTAGATGATAACTTTTGAGCAATTAAAGATATAAAGACAGGAAACAGTGATGAGAACTGAGATGTTTTCATGTACCGGTATAACAAACATGTACTCACCGTACGTGTCGTAAGTTATACCGAGTCACGATTAGTACGTTCACATTTCATGGGGTCTAGGTATTCCAAACCGTTAGGACTGAGAATATAATAGAATGACATAAAATTTACAATATGATGAGATATAATATTATAGTTTTCGAAACAATAGTCAATTTGGTGTCATTCTTGTACACTCACTATATATTCATTTTCCAGTGTTTGGGGCAAATGTTCCTGCTGGTATAGTTGCGACAACCATTCAACAATTTTGCATTTATAAAATTGATAAAAGTACAATACGATCAATAGAAACTTCTATCTCAAACTGTCGATACGTCATCAAGATTTTAGATTTTTGAAATATTATATTTTTTAAAAATCAGAAGTGAATAACGGTAAAGAAAATTGTTCAAAAACCGGCACATGCAGCGCAGTGGTTAACGCACTCGCTCCATATGTGATCCGGGAGGGGAAGGAGCATATCGGGCCTGGTTCGATCTCCGCCATCAAAATCTTTACAGGTGCAATCTTTACAGGTTTTTTTGTGATTTCCTTCTGTATAGTCTAGGCTAATGCTGAGGTGGCTCCTACAATATAGGCCACGACCGCTTCCTTCCCATTATCCTTCCCCGACGCCAATAGATCTTAGTTATTATAATAGTGCGTCATTAAACCCGATACAAAAAAAAATCAATACCGTACTTGATAATTATAGGCCTACAGTAATGAAAATTAGAATTGTGACGGAGAAGGGGAGGGAGGGAGGGGATAGTGACCCTGCATAAGGCCGATGTCTGTCATAATTACAGCTAGAGATTTAATCCACAGATATCTCACAACGACGGTTTGTAAGTTACATTAAGTTCAATTTAATTGACTCCGGTATTAAATGAGAGGCCCACCACCCGCCGACAACTTCCGTCAGTGATTCAAACGCTGTCTTACACCAACACTATGACTGACTATGAGCCGGATTCACATGCGGGCTAATTTGTTTCTTCTTTTTTTTTGGGGGGGGGGGGGTAAACGACGCACTATAATGATAACTAAGATCTATTGGCGTCGGATCAATGATTGATGAGATGATGGGATGATGAGATGAAGGTTTCTTAGATCGGGGAAAATTAGTGGGAAGGAAGCGGGTCATATCTATTGGCGTCGGATTAATCATTAATGAGATAGTGGGATGATGAGATGAAGGTTTCTTGGGTCGGGGAAGGATACTGGGAAGGAAGCGGTCGTGGCCTATATTGTGGGAACCAACCCACCATTAGCCTAGACTACAGAGGAAACCACGAAAAAAACCTGTAAAGATGGACGGTGACGGGGATAGAACCAGGTCCGATATGCCTTTCCCGGATCACATGAAGCTAGCGTGTTAACCACTGCGCTGCATGTGCCGGTCTAATGATTGGTGATCAATCATTAATTGACTAATGTTGGGAGATACGGAATCAATTAATACTAACGTTAAGATTGTGTTCAATATTAGTGATTGACCTTGAAAGCTGACCAACTTTCAACTTTAGTTGAACTATAGTTTTTCTCTTTTAATCATTAGTCAAACTCATCAGAAGTTGTGAAAACTAAACTATAGGGCCTAGAGGAAGTCATCGCTGACATCTCTAGTTCTACTAAGAATTATACCGAGTCCAGTTAGCCTTTATCTGAGAGATAGTGAAGTAATAGCAAGAGTCACCTTGGTGGTAATTAACCACTTCAAACTGGCAGTTAGAGCTATACTCCCCCGTTAGTTTCTCAGGCACTAAGAGAGATTAAACTAGATTTCATACATATTGTTTGGTACCTGTATAGCCTGAAATAAAAAAAAATATATATGTTCTATTCACCTTTCAAAGACTAAATATAGGCCTAGTAGCTTCATTTAAATATTTATTCTCGAAAATACTGCGTATTATCCATATTGGAGATTAACAACGCCCATGGGTGCTGTAATGATACTATAAGATCTATTTGTTTCGTGGAAATGAGCTGTTTTGCTAAGACATACTCGCTGCCGGTAAAACTTCAATACGTGGTGCTCTATGCTTATACACATTCCACATGTGTAATAGTCACTGATTACTCACTCACTCCCAAGACACATCACACCGTAATAATGACGCTAATTAAATATTAACACCTCGTCCAGTGTATCAACAACAGGTGTGAGGTGTGACAACCACCCATCAAACGCGTTACGACTATTAGTGAGAATCACTTTCTATGGGTTCAGTATATATAAGCATAGCTAATAATTAACTATCATTTAACTGGATAAATAGATTCAGCATTCAAATAGTATATTTGTATAACTAGAGACTGTGAGAATGGTTCCCTATACTATCAGGTAATCACTTCCTATACCGCTGTACACGATGGCAATACTAGCTTATTTATATTGAGTTTAACGACGCACTATAATGATAACTAATATCTATTGGCGTCGATGAGTGATTAATGAGATGATGGGAAGGTGAGATGAAGGTATTGGGAAGGATGGTGGGAAGGAAGCGGTCGTGGCCTATATTGTAGGAACCATCCCAGCATTAGTCGAGACCACAGAGGAAAACCACGAAAAAAACTGTAAAGATGGACGGTGGCGGGGATCAAACCGGATCCGAAATGCCACTTCACCTCCTGGAACACATGAAGCGAGTGCGCCTGCGCTGCATGTGATAATAGCTATGAAGTGAACAGAAGTTGTGTATAATTTCTAAGAGGCGAAAAAAGAAAAGGATGAAAGCTGGCCACACAGATAATATTTTACGAAGATTACAATGGTCAGATTCGTGGAAAAATATACCGAGTCAATACTTGAGTAGTTCTCAATCACACTAAAATAATTTCAATTAATTTGTCTGAATTACTAGATTTCATGATGTATATTATGAATTATGATGACAAATATAAAATTACTTATCTTTTAATATGAGAACAATCAAAATTATCTCAAAATTTTCGGTTTGTTGCTCACTTATTTATATCGAAAATATTATACAAAATGAATAGTTCTTTCACGGGGAGGCCTGCACAAAAATGAACGTTTTTTTAAATTGTATAACCTATATGAAGGCATTGTAATGAATACCAGTATGTAGAGATGAAATTATATATACCTCGTTTCTTCCAAATTACAATGTTGATATTTTATATGTCTTTGAATAGTCATGCACCAAAAATTCCAGAGTCTTAATCCTAAAATCCAAATTATTTTCTAAATCGACTCCAGTAAAATAACGTTTGGATTCCATTATGTCCATTTGAAGACTACAACTAGCTAGCACGATAACCCTGTACAAAGGTGTCACAAATAGTAATAGTTCTACGAATGCATTCCAATGGTGTTATAACTAAATTAAAATGAATGATTATGTGGCTCAGATAGTTGACGACGGAAGGAAACGCCTGCGGTTAGATACCGTATGTATCTATCGAACGAAGACGGCCGTCTATCAACCAAAATTTACTAGATACCAGATTTAGGTAATTGTAGATAAACTCGCTATACGATTCAAACAAATAAAATGCTTGTGAAAGATGTGATTGTATTTTAAATCATAAATCTCGTCTTGAAACATCAGACGGTGACTGCGTGTTCGTTATGTTGGGCGAGACCTTCTCTCGTGGATGCAAGTATAATTACATAACCACAGGTAAACATGTTCGTCGGGCGTGGGTTTGAGGCTCCACCGCGCACCAGAGTTTTGCAACCTTTACGTGTAAGATGATTTAATTTATATGAAGACAGGGATTTTGATGCTGAGAATCAAGAAGAAGCTGACTATATTCAGAATCACTGTAAAAATATCCCCAGAAAAAATACCTCAGAAGAAATATCCCGGTGAAAATATCATTTGTAAAAATATCTCCATAAAAAATAGTATTGACCGGCACAGTAGCTGAGTGATTAACGCACTTGCTTCGTGTGACCCGGGAGGTGAAGGGACATATCGGACCCGGTTCGATCCCCGCCACCGTCCATCTTTACAGGGGTTTTTCGATGGTTTCCCTCTGTAGTCTAGGCTATATAATGCCGGGATGGTTCCCACAATATAGGCCACGACCGCTTCCTTCCCACTATCCTTCCCATTACCCATAAAACCTTCATCTCATCATCCCATCATCTCATTAATCATTAATCCGACGCCAATAGATCCAAGTCATCATTACAGTGCGTCGTTGAAACCCAATAAAAAAAATTTAAAAAATATTATTGGACGAACAAACTGAGGACTCTACAGGCTATTCAAACGGACATGACCTAAGCCCAACCTAACCCAGACTGACCTGAAAACTAATTAAAATTAAAACACCATTCAAGTCATGGCTGAATGTAATAAAAAAATCACGATCAAAGAGTGAATTTTGTTATTCTGTGACGATATAATCAATGATGTTCAATTTTACATTCAAGATCTTGATTCAGAATTACATTCCGGTTGTACAGGCCTATACAACATATTAGAACAAACATGTCGGGAACCGAATGTAACTCCAACGATTGATTATTCAGAGCACTGAAAAATTGCCTATCAGTCGGTATTAATTTTGTATTCACCTATGTTGGTCCAATCAAATAATGTATATATTTTCTAATCAAAAACAACATCGGAACTTAAAATAAAATGAAGGAATATGTCAAGGAAAAATCGTTCGAACTGGGCACCATGCACAAGGGCGATCTCACTATTCTCATTGACGCGTGCAACGATCCATAAGTGCATTTTATGATTATTTGACTTGATACAATATTTCAAATGTTGTCATCTTTATTCTTAATTGTATCTATCTAATGTGAAGCTATATGTTTGTATTTTGTCTTCTTTATGTATGTATGTCTATTTTGTTACAGACATGCCACATATTTCAATATGAACCCTAAGGTATGAGGATTTAAAATATGTTGTAAATCTACTGGCAGAAGAATTAGGTCTGTTTGTTTGTCCTGAACTACTTGAACTAGTTCTTCAGTTCTTGCACTTTCGTGTTTGTTTGTAACCATGGTGCTGCACCAAAGCTACACTCTCGTGTTTGTTTGTCCCAGTTCACTTGCACTAGTCCAAGTAGTTCTACACCAGCTTCGGAGCTGGTGTGCTTAGTTCAGTTCAAGATGGCAGGCGCTAAAATCAAATTGTATGCGGACACTATGTTGGCTTACAAGTTGATGACGCTTAAATACGTGCCGATGAGAATGAAAAATTGTATATTTGAATAAGGGTTGTAATCATTTTGAAGTAAGTTGACATGCAGAATTACGTCTCTGGTGATTTTACCCTAATAACTTTTCCCATTTTCAAAATTCGTGTCTAGGAACCGTTAAAATTAGCACTATCGTGTTTGTTTGTACCTCAACATTTAGGGATCATTTCCTGCACCAAACCTGTAATATGACGCATTTCCTTCCTGCACCAGCAACACTTTAGTTCAGGTTGGTGCAACACAAACAAACAAACCTATTGATTGAATGAAAAATAAATGAAAATAAATAATAGTACACACATTTCAACTCTTATTTTTAGAGCGTAAGCACAGCAGCACGCGGTAGCATACACTTTACAACACGGTAGCAAACAAGAGTCGATAAAGTAGTTCCGGTAACATCTTGAATACAACTGTCACACTCTCGCAACCTTGACCATCACACACACACACTTGTCCCCGCCCCAACCTGTTGCATCTTACTTCTTACCCGACTGTACATAGTTTGAATTTTCAACTAGTATACCTGTCTCAGGTGATACATGGGAGCAACGATCGTCCGTCGCTACACTACTGCTTACCGTGACCGGTCGGACGGTTCGAACCGTCAACGTCAACGGTCTAGGGCAGTAGTAGTCATTAGTACGCAAGTGGTTACCGTTAAGCACGCACGCACCCAGTCTGCACTCGGCACTGTTTCTCGGCTTGGCTTCGTTGTATTGGTGTGAACCAGAAAGAATAAAATAGTTTTGTTTGGGTGGTGAATTGGACAGTTTTTGAACAGTTTTTGAGGTAAAAAGCGTGTGATAATGGGTGCCGATGGTGGTACCTCGTCGAATGCCCCGATTGTGGCGAAAATTGTTGAGCTGGTAAGTTATAGTTTTATTGGTATAGGACTAAAAAGTGAATTCAACTATAAAAATTGATATTCTTACCTATATTTTTTCACTGAACGAGTGAAATTCATCAAGAATAAATTACCTGTTGGTTCTTTTTTCAAAATCCTCTGAATACAGATTTATATCATACAATTAGTGTTTTTATGTTGACATTCTGAAGACTAAACGTCAAAATGATGTTGATTCCTAAAAAAAGAATCGATCGCATCCTTTTTGAGTTACAAAAACAATCGTAACCAGGCTTGAAAGTAATTATATATGTTTGGCGCCATTTTCAAAACAATTGCATTTCATTTTAAATGAACATAATTATATTCAAATCATTGCCAAACGAATTAGTTTCCTCTCATGAAGTGTGAACTATCATGTTGTTGGTCTTGTTACGTCTACAATTGATAACGCGAATGATCAGGTTTTCGTGAGAAAAGAAATGTTTATAAATGAGTGTACAAATCTTTCAGTGTAATAAATCATTTGGCAACGGTGCGCTACATTGTACTTTATAACAGGTGCGTGAATTAAAATCACGGGTAACAATGTTATCAAGCAATTGTTTGACAACGCGGTGTTGTCACCTATTTCACATCAAGTAATGTACACTGAACAGTACAGAACAGTGAAAAAAAATTAAATGTGTTATAATTATGTAACATTGCAGTACGTATGGTAGTTAATTTTTGGCTACTGTATGTTTGGTGTCCATGAACACTATTTATCAACAATAAGTACTTTTCATAAACTTGCAACTTGAAAAAAACCAGGAAGCGTTGTAAAAAAATACTAACTAAACCTAAAAGCTGTTCGAATTTTCGTAACTTTGGAAATAAAAGATTCATTCGAAAGCCAAAATAAAAATATTGAAGATATTGAAAAGTTGAATATTTGGGGGAGGAAAATGAGGAAAAATATATATCACTTTTGATTCCGTCATAACGTTTTTAAATGTGAAAAGTACTTCTGAGACTTCTGAGACTTCTGCTCAAAAAGTATTCAGCAATAGCAAAATTTAGCAATCCTGGAAAAACATTCCCAAACGACACAATCATTCCCAAGCCTCATAACACATTGCTTATTGATAATTATCAATAATTGAGTAATAATTATCAACATATTCGAAATTGTATACACAATTATTAATGTTTCATGAGCAACATTTGCCGGTGATTATAAATAAAAATGTTGGTAAGTTGGATCCCAGTGTTCAACTACTTGTATGCGATCAGATCATGGAATTGAATTGTACTTAATTTCATCAGCATTAATTCATGACGTAATAAAATTCCAAGTGATAAAGTTTATTCTCTATCTATTCAAAGATTTATCATTTTATTATTCAGTCTATTGACGACTTGGTGGATCTACCACCTCAACTAAACGCATCAACACCACTCATTTTTAATAATAATTTACATTTTATTCATTAATCACATGGCATAAATGAACTATAAAAATTATACAAACATAGATATAATAATATTTCATCCGTCAATCAATTCTCCACTGACGACTTTGTGAGTCTGTCAAAATTGAGAAGAGAATAGAAAAATATCAGATCCAATAAATTGATCTTCTCTTTCACGAGACAGTTGGTCGACATTCCATATACAATTGCAATAGAAAATAGAAATCATCGTTTGAACACGATCACTAGTAAGGTTGTGACTAGTTTGACTTTTGAGTAGTTTCTATAGACGCCTAACTGCCACGCCTATTTGCCATGTGTATTCTCGCATTCAGTTCACATCGTACAGTCTCAAAGTAGACGACAAACATTTTACAAGCCAATTACTATTCAAGCGTACATCCGATTTCCGCACCAATAGCCAGTAGGGCCAACTGTCAAAAGTACACACACACACACACACACACACTGGTCAGCGAGCCGCCCGCTTGGATCAGACTATGGAATATGGAGCGAGACGCAGGCGCGGGTTCGAGTCCAGCTGTTGGTATGGGTGTTTGTAAACGTCCTTACACCTAGAATAACTTCATCGTTACATTAAGACTCGCCTAATCGTGTCCACACACAACCTGGGCCCAGATTCACAACAGGTCATAACTTTGATCCGGCTCAAAGTTACAATAATTTCTAGAGGTTTGGTCTATTATTTTTTGATTTTTCAATTTAAATTTTCGATTAAATCCATTGTTATCATCAATCCATTATTTATCAGAATTAAAAAATCAAAAATAATAGATCAAATATGGTATTATCTTAGAAATTGAATAGCCGGATCAAAGTTGTGACCTTTTGTGAATTCGGCCCATGGGGGTTGGTGAGGAATTTTATGAACATAATTAATTCCCAAAAATATGAACACATCACAACTTTTTTTGGCATTGTCTCAACCAACAGCTAGGTTATACGGGGGTACGAATGAGCGGGTGATAATGAAACGATGAAGTGATGATAGGTGAGAGGATATCAAAAAACCGATGCCTTATGCAAGACTAAAACCCACGCCCGACCTGACTTCAGTTTCTACCGCATTGCGATAGTTGACTGAGCCACGGGGGCGGCCTCACAATTATATGTCACTACGAAATAGTGCATCAAATACGTTAGATCAACCGTCATTGAATTTATTACATTGTGTGCTATAGTAGCTGGCTATCACTAAATTTTCGCCAACGTAGGCGTTACGAAACTCAACTGAAATATGTGATTCAGTTAAAAAATAGCTCTGAAGTGGTTTTTAGTGACTTTTTATATTTTTTAGGATTGAGAAAAATGTGTTGATTAAGCTGATTATAATTCAGGTTCGATTGATGATCAAGGGTATAAGTAATGATTCAATAAATTCGGAAGTACACTATCAGCAAAGTGGCTCTATAGTGATGATGATTACAGTTTTTTTCAACGACAGCTATAGATTATTGGGGGTGACGAGAGAACAAGAATATTTAAATCACGAACTGATTATGAAACAATATATTGATTGTTATATTTTTTAAAACATTTTTTTTTTCATAAATGGAACCAAATTCTTTCATCGAAATTAAAAATGGTCAGTTTGTATCATTTTTACGAACTGATAAATAATGATTATATTTTTGTAAAGAGGACGTTTACAAAACCCATGCCCAATTGCTATTATTTATTCATCTATTGAATTACTTTGCAGTAAATACAATTATTGGTGGCAAAGATCTTAAAACTAGGTTACATGAGAAAACATTATTTTAAAAAAAAAAGAACACTTCAAAACACATATAGATTATTAATAGGTTAGAAACAATTCACAAAAAACAATAGCAATAATTCAGACATCGTCTACATCGCCTATAGGCCTACAACGAGCAATTCATAAGCATCTGATGGATAGACTTCCACGACGATCGGGTGCTCCAAAACATTAATGAGAATGTTTCTCTTCGAAATGCTCGATCCAAGTTTGATGTGCATTGAAAAGTTTGGTTGTGGGTTGAAAAGTGGAAAGGGGATAATATAGAAAGAGTTTCAGTAACCACCGACCGCTAAATGAAGGAGTTTTTCATTTTTTAATTTGGACAAAATCTAGTTACATTACACATTTTGGCCAAGGAAATTGGGAAAACTGTAAAATTACAGGTGAATCAGGATTTCTAATATTGATAGGCAAAGGTGAACTTGAAGATGTGCGTTTGTAATTAATTTATACTATTATTCGGTAACCGGGAATTAAGCAATGAGAACCATAAAATTACGCACATTTCGATTCAATTATTGCTCAATAATGAAATTATCTTCAATTTTCGATTACCGGTAGGCATCTAATTGTGAGGGTATAACTTATTTATTGCATTTTACCGCAAGTCCGTAGAGTTTGTGGTTCTCGAGATATATGTGGCGAAAGTGCACCCTGTGAATCTGTCCAAGATGCGGGCTCTAAATATAGGATGTTTGAGAAAAAATGATGAGTGATAGCTTGAAAAAAGTGCACTAATTAGAATTCGTCTATGATGACTCATCGACTATGACGTAGCCAATACCCCCATAATGTTGTATATAATGAACTGTGACCTACATATACTAACTTAATTAATCCAGTGCACTGCAATTAAACTTTGAACGCACGATTTAGTGGATGAACGAAGCGAAGACTCAATTCTAATCAATCTAATGTACACGAAAAACAAAAACATATTTTGTTTAATTTTTTTGTTCGCGCTCCACAAGCCAAACGAAAGTATACAAATTCAGTTGAGATTTGGCATATACACAAGTGCCACCATCTAATTCGATGGACTGTATCGTTTTGAAGTGCAATCAGTTGATATACACTTCTTGGAAAACCCATTTCGAAGTAGAAAAAAAATAACCCAGAGAGGAGAGAATTTGAAAAAATATTACCTTCGGATAAATTCGAATTTTCACAATTCTAATATGGGAATGATACATATCATTTCGGAGTTTCACATAAATTGGATCAGCCATTTCGAAAAAAATGTAAATAATGTACTTTTTACATCAATCAGAGCTCATCAGAAATTTAAGCAACAGGTCCTACCAATTAAATTGTAGAACGATTAGAATGAGTGATGAAGTTGGTGGTTGCATGAAGACGATGAGTTTTGAATTCAAGATGCTAATATGACTTTCCATTGGATTTGATATAAATATGCCTATAACGCTCATCCAACAACGCATATGTTGCGTTTTCCTAGCTCAGAGATTTTAAGAAGACGTAAATAAATCCAAGTATGTAGACATTAGATATAAGAAATGAAATATCAAGTACACATTCAGCAACAGTAGAGAATCGGACGTTTACCATCTTCAGACATGAGATTTTTTTTGGAAACAATTTTTCAATTTTATTTTCGAAATCAACCTTTCACCATAGCTCATCACATTTCAAAGCTCATATTGCTGAAGTGTTGAAATGACCTGGGTCCAAAATAGTTTCATTTCTCATGAACGGAATTGAAACTGGATTGAGGTAGAAAAAAAATAAAAGTTTAAAAGTATTAAATTCTGGCTATCAGTCCTGACAGCAAATGATGTTTTCGGGATGCTATGCATAGCTCTAATTAATGCAGACTTCGTAATCAGTATAAGTGTTGAACAAGTATAATTAACATACCAGTACGACGAAAATGGTATAATTTGTCACGAATCCTATATGGGTGCATGAGAACACTATTCAAGAGCTATAACATCAATTGATGATAAGTTTGATGAACAACCCCACTAACAGCTAAGCCATTTGGGAGTAAAGGTCACGCCAGGCTTGACTTTGTCAAAGTATTGTTCTGAACTGTATAAGTGTTGTCATATATTTCAATTTCTTCCATATTATAAAATGAGTTGAATATTGTTAATTGTCATTTATTCATATAGCTATAGCTGTTATATTTCATTCAGTTACAATAATTGTGTATTTATAAAATGGCATAGACCAATAATTTTTTTTCACATTGGAAAATCTAATTTGTTAATCTTCTTAATTTCGTAATGAAATGTGAAAAATACAGGATTTCAATAATGTGAGCCTATATTTTTTCATGGGAACACAAAAATATTATCAAACAAATGTTCAGAGACAAATTTATAAAATTACAATGAAACCACAGGGGTATCATGTGAAGACGATTTATTTTTCAGTTATCACTTATTCAGTACCTCTGCAACACACTATGATTACCAAAACCCAGCTGACTAAGACTGTTGGGTCGAATAACAGCGCTCTGAACCGTCATTTGGGAGAAAGGGGTTCTATTTTCTCCGATCTTCCATTCTAAAAACTGAAGTTTTCCGTGTTTCCTCAAGTCATTGAAAAGTATACTTGATTGCTACTTTATTGACGGGTTACGACAGAATCACTTCACACCTCTCCACGATGAGTACGTGGTATAATAACTGAGAATTAGTGCATGCCGTCCGTTTGATTTAGACAGTCGAGACACAGCTTTGAAATCTGATGCCGAACGAGCACGGGTTCGAATCCTGATGCACGCAATAGTTTTTGTAAACGACTATTCACCTATCATCACGGCATCGTTTCATCGTCGCCCGCTCATTTGTATCCCCCTAGAACCTAGCTGTTGTTGGAGTTGAGCAACATGAAAAAAGTCGGGGTTGAATTCCCGCCAGTCACTCACTGCGAGCTTGAGGCTTTTCCAGTTTTCCTGAGTCGTTGAACTAAATACAGGGATTGGTTCGCTACTATTAGCTCACGGCCGATTACTTCCTAAAGCACTGCACGATTAATACTATATACATAATAAATAACGAAGTAGTGTACCACGAGAACTGTATTAGACCCTAACTGTTGGACGTGTACGTGGTACTTGTCAATGAAATAAAATTAAAAATAAAACAGACTAAAAATATTAACAATATTTCCAGAGTACTTCAGCTCTCGTCCTCAGGTTGTTGAATAATGATTCAACATGAATCATAATGAATAATGAATAACATAATGAATGATAATGAATGAATGAACATAATGAATAACATTATTCAACAACCTGAGGACGAGAGCTGAAGTGCTCTGGAAATATTGTTAATATTTTTAGTCTGTTTTATTTTTAATTTTATTTCATTGACAAGTACCACGTACACGTCCAACAGTTAGGGTCTAATACTATATACATAACTTGTACATCCTTACTAAGAAGTGTAAAGAAAAAGACGACGAATCAAATTGCCATACACGCTCGTTGTGTAATATAAGAGTTGCCCTGGTAAGGTTTGCGTGGTTCAATGATTGATCAAAAAACATTGCCGGATGCTCACATGAAAAGGTCACCGTTGCCGGATTGGACAATGATGAGGATCTAGACCAGGATCAGTTTGCTACTCCACATATATATCCAGCAAAAGTAAAAGCTACTACTATACAAAAACGAGCTATATAGTAAGCAGTATAAGCTCCAGAAAAAAGATTCTGCTAATTTCTTTCCACGCCAGATTACTGCAATCTTTTCCATTTCTCGCCATCTCAATATGTCTTCTTCCAAATGGATTATAATTCCCTGATTTTGTCAGCCTCATACGTGCAGTGGTACGCCTGTATTGGGCTATATATCCTCCCTCCAATGTTGACTCAACACTAATATCGGTCTCGACTTGAATTTATATCAATCCGGCACAAACTAACTTCGTTGTTGACGTGCCTGGTGCTCCATGGCTTCAATGGTAGTGCTCTTTGTTTCGAAGACAGTGCTCAATTACTTTCGTGATGGTGCTCTCGTTTTCCGTCATAGTGCTCGTGCCGTATCACCTCAATATTCCATCTTTTTACAAGAAGTGTTCCTGAAAGAATGTGCCATTCTTCCCGCAGATGTTCGCTATCTTCTGCGTGGGTCTGATCGTCCACCCGTTCACCAGCAAGAGGATCGACATCGACATGGATCATGCAGCCCTCGTCCACGTGACCTACTCGAGCTGCATCATCATCAACACGATCATTATCATCAGTCACGTGCTCGGAGAGTACATGCCGAAGAGAACGGTAAGAACCCTCCTTCGATACGGCGAGGAACAGGTATAATGCCCACTGTCATGGCGCCCACCTGATCACCTAACCCAAGTCCAAGCTAACCATTCGTTCGATACGAAAAACTCACACTCACGTCACACTTTTGTGAGACAGTCATGACATGACTATACTGAATCTGATTTTCAATATTTGCAGTCGGTCTGGATCTGGTCAAGGCATGCTTAAAAGTTGTAACCTGGGTCAAGTCGGGCATGGATTTTGGTAAACATCATTCGCTTCCAACTCCTCCCCCCCCCCCCCCCCCCCCACCCGGATAAACGTGGATCTAAAAATTCCGGAAATCCAAGGAAAGGTAGCAACCTCTCAAGAGATAGGAAAGAAGTTAAAATGCATGATTTAATTACGGGATTAATATACCTGTAATTGAAAAGATTTGCTTTGAAATGACGTATTATAAAAATAATTGTCCTTGATACAAGAAACTGTGAATGAATAAATATAAAGTTCGAAGATTTTCTCCTACTCCTACAGCGGCGAATCATCACCTCGAATGATTGATTGATGAGTAAGCTGAATTTTGGGGGCCCTGAGAGCGAATACGGTACTGGAATAAATTAAGTTACTACCAAGATTGAACGTGGAAAGAGGATGTACCTATTCGAGGTAACGATCAAACACTGACCCAAAAAAAACCTAACAACAGCTCCTCTATGGTCTAACCAATTCCCCGAAATAGTAGCTCCCACGACATTCTTACACGACAAACCCACCTCAACTCTTGGTGGTATCTCAATTCCAGTATCCACTCTTCAGCGCCTCCTTTTTTTCTCGTGGAGATGTTTGATTAAATCCTCCAATCCTCATCTCCCTACCCCAAAAAGAACCTATAGCAATTGGTGGGGTCGTTGAGCAATTATACAATAATATCCCAATTCAAGAACGTTTCCATGACTTGAAATAGAAATTGTGCTCTGTTAATTGTTTGCCATTTTGTTCCAGTTGGTGCTGTTCACGATGGTAGGCGGCGTATTGTTCATCGCCGCCGGCAGCGTCGTGATCGATGATTGGCGGAGGCTCAGTTCGCGCATCACGCAGATACCGCCGAAGACGCTGATGGACACGATGATCGCGTCGGGCGTTATCGCGATATTCAACGGCGTCGTGCACTTCATCGACGTCGGGCTCACAATCAAGTTCGCAGAATAGAGCGCTAGTGTCGACGCGTACTGTATTTCAATCAGGGTTGGCAAAACTCACGATTTTAAGAGGTCCACCACAGTAGTTTTTTTTTTTAACTGGTTATATTGCGTCTTGAATGATATTATAGAGGAGCAGCTGTGCAAAGTGCGATAAATGAGTATCAACTGACGACAAGTGATTAATGTCAACGTCACAAAACATAACATCCAATCAAGTGTGTCATTATTATTATGTGGGATTTTGAAATCACCAATGAGGAAATGCCCGTATGTTGTATGGATCTAGGTGGCCGACTGAAAAGCCAAGTTTATCACTAATCGTTAATTAAATTTCTAGTTCTTTTTAGCTACAAATTCGCCGAGAAACCCCTGTGAGGACAATTATCCCAAATAGAAATTATATAAATTATAGGTACTAGAAGAAAATAATCTACAAAATCAGAGATGTTCCAAGAGATCAGCATATAGTGAAATTAGATGGATATATATCAAATTGAAAACAATCCATGGAAATGAATTAGCAGCCAACTGTATGAACGTGTATAACAATTTATAGTTGGAAATCACTAACTGAATTGAAAAAAACGCTTGTAGGTATAATTACAATGGGTTTCCCATGAAGGGCAAAAAACGCAAACGTGGTTTTATTCGTGTTACTGGCCAACTCTGATTTTAATATTACACATGCACATTTTTATTTTACAGATCAAGACTAATTTAGCTGGTAAACCTGAATCTTCTTAATTTAGTGCAAGTACCTGATTTGATGTGTAAAAAATTGCGTACTTCATAAAGATATTATATGTTGTGTTTTTTATATGTATTTCTAGAATAATTATCATTTTGTGATAAGTATTGTCTCACCCACCAACATCTTGGTCGGACACAAAAAAGAAAACTACTTGTGAAAATATAGAATATTACATTGATTTGTAATTTGAATGACCGTTTGTTGAAATAAGATGCGTAGATTTTGATTTTGAAAAATCAAAGATGTAATTAAAATAGAATCTAATTACACTTAAGATATAAACCACTGCCGCTGTGTACAGTATATTTTTTAAGATTACACAGAGATTGTAAATAATATAGATAGATGATAAGTATCGAATACGTCTCTCGTGATCATTACGGAACCATTTTCATTAATCATTCATTGACACTATAGTAAAAAATATATTACAAATGGCCAATATTTCTCATGCTTATACTCTGTTTCTCTTTTGACAATTCGATGAGAGAAAGCTAGGGCTTCCAAACAAATTGTCCAGTAATTAAATGAAAAAAACATCATGTCCGATTTAAACTGGCATCTGATACCGATCGGTATCTTGTAATGCGGCTCTGAAACGTTTATGACAGGCGTTAACAAAGTCCCACCTAGCTGAACTATATTAATCGTATATCAGATATGAAACAATAATTTCTAGAAGAAGAATTTCATATTCGACTGTACAAAGATATATAATATGAAAAGACAATAGATTGATGTGATGATAATCACTAATATGCCATCTATCACAAATATATAGTACAAAATACGGAAGAGTTAATTTACTGTAGAACAATGATATAGCTAGAAAAGAATGTATCAATCTTTAATAAACAGCGGCACTTATTATTACATCATACAAAGTGTATCAGTATTTATTAGAAGTAGTCAGCATCAAGATCGATGAAGTGATTCTATCATAGCTATACTTCATATTATTAGAAGCACAAACTCTTTGGGAAGAAGTTTTTTTAATAACATTGAAACTTGATGCAAAATCATTGTTTCCCAATTAGAGCAATGGAGGAAATATAGAATCGTTTGGACAGGGCACAACAAGGGCGATCTAACAACCTCCAAAAAAAAGTGTTCGAAAAAAAGTTGTTCGTTTTTTTCTTCATCAACATCGAAACTTGATACAAAATTATTGTTCATTGTTGGAAACTATGGACGAAAGTAGGATCGTTTGAACGGGGCACCACAACGACGATCTCACCACTCCATTTTTATTATTGAAAAAAATAAAAAATTGACTCCAGGAATGCGCTTGTCTGTGTTCATACTCTCTTTGATACAGATACAAAAATTTCAGTTTCCAAGAGTCTGGAATACATTATACGTATAAAAAAAGTTTTTGTGATATCCAGACATTACCAGCACTGGTATTGAGAGTAAATCAAACACACGAATGTTGATATCATCCACTTGGAACTGTCTCTTCGGCAATGTTCACTTAATTCCATTAGCAGCAGATGTATAGTTGTCATTATATGCAGAAAAATTGGTAATTGGCCTGAATTGATCAAATTGGGCCAATCAATTCACTATAGGTATAAGTCAAGGTCGTGGCCAATATATATTGTGTGGTGTGCGAGAAAAAACTGTTCAAATAATAATTTTGTATATATTGATTTTTCGGTAAAAAGTCCGGTTTCACGGATACCACGGTATAATGAATTTGTTGATCAAGCAAAAGTTAGGGGGTAAATTTGTTATTACCCTTGTTATCAATGACATTTGTGTACCTTAATTAATAATTAACTCGATGAGCACATCTTCATTTTTCGTAAAACGAGGTATAGGCCTATTAGCTTGATGTTAACATCGTAGTTTATTTAAGGTTAGGTTTGCAAATTTAACCGATCAACTTTCAACTGCTCGGTAGAACAAAAAAGTTAATCGACACTGAACAATGATTTAGAATATTTATTAACAGACAGATTACCCATAACTGCCAAGTACACGCAAACTAAAATATATAAATACAAAATTATTGTTTGAACGGTTAATTTTCGAAAACTTTTTCGACACATTTTCCAACAGTTAATAGTACCTCACTTCATCGATGCTGGTCAGGATATGATATTATGAATAATCTCAATTTACTTGTATTAATAATAATGTATATTATTGTGTACCCTGAGTTCATCCGTCCATTTATGAATAAATATGCCAGTAATAGAAATATACAATTTAAAGCATTGCGCTATGTGAAAAAAATAATTTCTGTATCGAATTTCGAATACTATATTATTCTCTGTTGTTTCTCTGTCTCTATCCAGATAACAGAGACAAAGAAAATAATTTATATCATAAATTATAAGTTATGTTGAATTAGTTTGAATGTATACATTTTGTATTACTGTCTTTCAATAAAGTGAAATGAATTGAAATAAGCATTGATTGTGTCTTTTGATTAATTATTAGGTGAGCGTAACGAAGACATCTATTCTACTCACAAAAAGAAAATTGGGCTCCGTTCTTATGTTTTATTTTTCATCATTATTTTTTTAGGGAAGACCAATCTAAGCGAAACTTTCTTGCATATTGGTGTTACTCCAGAATTTTTCTGGGATTGTTTTTCAGAAAAATTGGTTCATCTGTTTTTCCGAAAAAAAAATAGGAAAGTTTGGTGAATCTCCAGAAAAATAACCCGGAGGGGAGATACTTGAAAAATATACATTTTTAAAAAGCTCTCAACTTTTCACTGAATATGAAATAACCATCAGTCTATCATACATATTCTCAGTGATTTATACAACGATCGTATGAGAAATAACGAAGAAAACGCATTTACGATGTAATTTTTTCAGATTGATCAAAGCTATTGATTAAGAAACCAAATAAATCTGAGCAACAAGTGTTACCAATTAATTTAGAACGATTAAAATTATAGTGATGAATAAAACAGGAAGGCAGTGACACTCCAATGTATCTAGAGTGAACTGACAGATTATTTTTCATTCGTCATTTCCATATACTTCCAAGCTCATCTCACAACCCATTTACTGCGTTTTCTTAGCTTACACAAATAAGATTTTGTTGCACACTGGATTGAACTAATACTAAATGACCATCATTATACTCTACAAACGATTATTTTCACTCTAACCATAATATCTTGTAATTGTATCAAATGATAATTGTACCCACAGAAGAAGTAAGTTCCTAGCGACGATCCCTAGATCGTATCCCACATCACAAGCACATGCACGGATTGTTTACACCTTCCTGTTTCGTGGGTACAAGCTAATGTGAAACTGTTGCCTTGAATACAACAATTCTACAAATACCAATAGAAGACTCCATTTAAAAAGTTTTGGCCTAATAAAATGTATTAACAGAGTATTTATTATTCCAAAGCAATCGAATTTAATAGATCTATATTTAATTTGACCCACATTATAAAATATATCAACAATTTGAAATGAAAAGTTGACTCTCTTAAAATGAAGAGGGATGATGAAATGACCATGCACGCAGTCCGAGACACGAAAAGAATTGTAGAAAAATTGTATTATTTACAAAACAATTGAATTGATTGATTTAATCTTGATTATTTAAAAACCAAGGTAACCACAGTCCAAGCACTGAAAATATGAAACCAAAATGCTTGTAATATTATTTTAGGAGGCGAAATTTTGTCGTTTATTTATCAAATGGAATAATTCACAATAAGAAAAACAATGTTTGAAACACTGAAAACTTATATCACACCATTTCTGGTTCCACTCAAATGTTTGGAGATTGTAAGTATTATTTTTGCCCATTTATTTTGAACGTTTTCTATGTCAACAGACACGTCAGTGAAGAAATCAACAGAATAATTTCTCATACAAGTGAGTCGGAAAGATCGCCCAAACGATCCTACCTTATGATCATTCATCATGATTGGGGAACAATGAGTTTGTGTCGAAACTTTCGATATTTATGAAATTTTGAATCAACAAAAAAGAAGGAATTGAGTTAATGAA
The DNA here is from genome assembly GCA_964007535.1 of Brachyptera risi. NCBI lineage: Eukaryota > Metazoa > Arthropoda > Insecta > Plecoptera > Taeniopterygidae > Brachyptera > Brachyptera risi. The sequence goes on from OZ023337.1 coordinate 20,849,554, forward strand.
TAACGCGACTAATGAATATGCGTATTCAATAGACCTACAAAAACAACAAAATTAATAAGATGGGTGTAGCGAAAATGTCTTATATGAGGCTACTGGAAAAATCTCCTTGCCTTGATGTTTTTTTTTTGTGTGAACGGAATATAGTTCAGACAATGGATATACCATCTGAGACTGTACAAACAGTATGATAAACGTCATGAATTACATGATATAAATATAGATACACATTGTTCAAGAATAATTGGAAGCTAAACAATCGTCAACAGAGTAAAAACCATTTTCACGTAACAGTTTCTTAACTCTAGTTTTACAAACTATCACCTTCAAACTTTTGATGGGCATTGTTGTTATCCCAGAATGGATGATTGGATTGTTCAGAAACCAAATCGGTGCGGTACTTCATCGGAAGAAAATGCCTACAAGAATTCATTAAGGGGGGGGGGGGGGAGTCATCATCTCTGTGACCAACTCGGAAAAGAAGGGGGGGAAGGGCGATATACCCTAAAATTGTGATACATCATTTATGGGTAGCCCCGACATTCAAGATGCATTGAGGGTTGCGTTTGTTTGCCGGTTGGAGATGGTGTCTTCTCTTCCTATCCCTCCCATGTTGAAAATATGTTACAATTCAAGGGGCAAGTATTAAGAACTATCGATCGTGCGTAGATAAGTAGTGATAAAAGGAACTAACTTTACGTTCACATCGGCTCAGCTAATAACCACTGCCATCAATAGTGTGTCAGCCCATCAGCCGTTTCCACATAACAACACTAGATAGAGCAGCGATCAATGGTATTCAGGAAAGTACTCTGGAAATGGAACGTATTTTCGAATAAGTGAAGTCACCATCTCCAACTGGCAAATCAACGCAACCCTCAATGCATCTTGGTGACATTGTTGTCAACTGATTACAACAATGTGCGTCACCACTTGAACAAAGTTTTCATCATGTTTTACCACGTGCGCAGATCGCCATGGTGACATGCACCGCGCTGGCTTATGACTCTGTCGCCAATGGCGCCGTACGATGGTGGCGTACAATAGGCATCGCGTTCATTGCCAACGGTGTTTTCATGATCATCACGTTGGCTATGCTGGCTGGACACGCGCTCTTCAAACAACGCCTGCCAACGTTTCCGGTCAGTACAGAAAAACGTGGAATAAAAACAAGGAAATCTTACACACCTTCAGCTAATATATATTATATATATATATATATATATATATATATATATATATATATATATATATATATATTGTGGTTTACTTTTATAAAGGACATCGCAACCTCAAAAGTAGATTGATATTTATTTTCCTAATATTGGAAAAAAACTATGAATCATCTCGATTTCATACATTGAAATTAATTTTTTTGCCCCCGCAAAGATCATGAGTCATGACGTAGTCATTACCGATTCTGTATAGAAATATAAATAAACAGAATCGAGTAATGTATCTTGATTCAAAGTCATTGTTTCCCAATCAAGGTCGCCAATGGATTCAGTTATCATTATAGTGCATCGTTAAAGCCCAATCAAGTATATGGATGAAAGTAGGATCGTTTGGACGGGGCACCACAAGGGCCGTCTTACCAATCCATTTTAATTATTTGATTTTTGAAAAAAATGGAACTTTGACGTCAGGACTGCGTTGTCTGCGACTATTATCTGTACCTCTATCGCGTTTTTTCATATTGGGTTCAACGACGCACTGTACTGATGACTACGATCTTTGGCTGCGGTGAATGATATATGAGTTGATGGGATGATGAGATGGAAGCTTATTTCATTAGGTATTTTTTGATATTGAGAAGTAGTCGGTCGTGGCCTGTTGCCAAGAAACCATCCAATATTGATCTGAACAACAGAGAAAAATCACGAAAAACTCCTGTCAAGATGGTCGACCATGACGGGAATCGAACCCCGATCTCCTGAATGACAGATCAGCCACTCAAACCCTCTTCTCAGTACTGCATCCTGATATCCATCCACAGATGATAGCCTTCCCACTGATCGGCGCCGCCCTATTCATCCAAGCGGGCATCAAAGTGTTCGACTCCTGGTCAGGTCTGAGGACGTACGTTCTTCGCGAATGCAACCCCCCCGAGAACGTACGAGCCGGCATCGAACAGTTGCGCCTAGTCGCCCTCATCAGCACGGTCATCGGCGTCACACTGGCCGTTGACGCTTGGCTCACATGGCTCGCGCAGCCCAAGTCGGAGCTGACGCTCATCGAGGAGATCACGCGCAGAAGAGGTGCGCAGACGTCACCGCTGCGCATCGGTGCTGCGCACACGCATCGCCGCGGAGTACTCTTTAGATAATGACTACGAAAGAACGGTTATTTGATTGCGCTGATAGGTGGTGCACGCAAGTTTTTGGTGCGCAATTGCAGATAGCTAAATAGAAATTTTCTTAATAATTGACTATTACCGATTTGATATTATTCACTCTTAAATGAAGCACTGATTTACTTAATGTACGTTCTGTACCAGTTGAAACTATGGAAAATTATGTTTTAATTTGTATGACCCTTGAGTGAATGTAGGCCGACATCCGTTGTGTTCACTCTGATTCAATTTCAATAAAAAAAACTTGAGACTCATGTTTTATGTGAAGACGTGTTTTGCCAATTCATTGTAATTGTTATATCATTACATTTTTTTAAAACCACCATACTCCATGTATGAGGGAATATCAGTTTTCTAATGAGTAATCACCTTGCGTCTTTTTCAAAGTAAATTGAAAACTATCAATAACTGAAATGTCAGCGTTCAAGTTGGAACCCTTGTCAGCAGAGAGGTTCAACACGTGAGTTTACCTTTTTTTTGGTCAGGTCATGAACTATAGAGAAAAACTAGCATTGCTTATAATTGTGATAAATTAATTACCAAAGACACGTCTTAAACTCGTTGAGAGTGCATGAGAATCGATTTGACGGATTAGGCCTATCAGTTTTTTGGTGATGACTTCTGAACGGCATATGAGATATCAAGATTCTAATCCGAAGGGGACATATACATTTTACCAACACCTACGAGATGGTTTAAGGGGATGAAAACTATTCAACTCGGATCATATAATTGTCAACCGTATAGGCCTACAGCTAGAATATGTGTCTTTTTAGATGAATATAGTGGTTGACAATGATGCGGTATGGGTTAGACAGTTATACCTTCCCCGTCTCTAATGTATCAAAAATTCCGTATTTTCTCGAATTAGAATTTTGTTATCTCATTCCGTTCGAAAGCCATTACCAAAATATTGTCATTTCGCTAAATCGACTCCCATGCTCTCTTGACACCAATTTGATTTCTGTTTCATATTCTTATTTATGAAATACATTGTATGAAGTTGTTGGAGAATTATTACACCTGAACTCGGCGTTTGAATGGTCACGCGCAAGATTGACAATCACTGCACACAAAATCGTCAATATTCACTCTCATCATAAATCCATAATCTGCCAATTCACGGCCCTGTGTCGTACATAAATCATCAGAAATAAAGTAAAATAGATGGCAGTGAATCTTTATTATGTTTCCATTTATCTTGTCAAGAATCGCTCGATTTAAAAATAATGGTGGTCATTTTTAAATAAGTTTTATTAAAGGTATAAGTATATAGTCGTCGTGCCATTGATAATTGAATTTAGAATGATGAATAATTTTATTTATTATATCATATGAACTTCATTTGATAAGACATATAACGGAGCAAGATGCCAGATTCAGATATTCCATACTTCAAAGTTATAAGAATCTTCGAACTAGTAAGTTTTAAACCATGTTATGTTTATTGCATCTATCTACTTTAATTGTCTACATTAACAGAATAAGATGAAGTGTTTTAAAAAACGACGGATATCGAGTATACAGGCCTACCTGTATTCTTACTGATATCTACCTGTGACTGTGATACATGTAGTCTTCTGGCCGGACTTTTACCCCTCAGACCTAGTATTTTACAAGCTACGTGGGTGGAGGTGCCAGGAATTATTGTAGTCAATCAATGATCAGAGATGAACAGAAATTGAAATGAAATATAAATGCAGCAACTACGATCCGAACATCTTCTAGTTCAACCCTATTATTAAAAGGTGCTAAGTCTTTATAAAACTAAGATTGATTAAAACAAGAAGATTTAATAGAGTTACTGAAAACTGAACGCTTGCGGCTTCTTTGAGGTTGGTCTAAAATTGAAATAACAATTGTGACAAGGTTCATGTTTATGCACTATACAATAACAAAGCGATGCACAACTCATAAAACACACAGTATGTATTTAGTACTGTAGGCCTAGGCCTGGACAAAAGGATGTGACGTATGTGCTGTTTGGTATAGGCTTGCATATTCACAAATAATATTTCATTTCAAACTGTCATTTAGAAAAAAAAACGCGGTATAGAATAATGTGCATGTATATACCTCAATCCTTTATTTGGCAAATACAGATCTCGTTTGCATGAAATGTAATTGAACCTTTTCAGTGCTCATGAAATTTGATGAAAACCTCAATTTATTTTTTAATAAATTCAAATATTGTTATTTAATATTATATGAATAAAAACTGCAGGGGGAGCATTCCTGTATCTATAGATACGCCATGTAATTCATGTACGTTGTGTCGTAAGTGATAACTTGACCAAACTGTCCCATCTTCATTCACCTAAGCCTTCTTATGAGAATATAGGAGAGCAAAGTGTGCGTGATGTACGTGTAAGTGTATTAAAAAACATACAAGTACAAAATATGAATGTGAATGTACGGGATGGTATTGTATATATTTAATAAAATCACTCCACTGAATACTGTGGCTAGCACACTGAACCGTCATTCAAGAGACCAGGGTTCGATTCCCGCCATGGTTGATCATATCCCAACAGGAGCTTTTCGTATTTTCCCTCTGGAATAGTTCTCCCTTTCGCCAGGCCACGACTTACTCCATCTCACAATCCAAAAACACCTTATCAAAAACCTTTCATCTCTTCATCCCATCATCTCGTATATCAATTACCGACGCCAATAGAGCGTGGTCATCATTACAGTGCGTCGTTAAAACCCAATAAGAGTAAAAACATGCTACCCTCGAGTAAATAAATGAATAGGAAATTAAATATACGACAGTTAGGTCAAGTGATAACTTACGATACAGTCACAACGTACAGGAATGCAGGAATCCAGGGGATGCATTCCCGTAGAATTTAATACGGTTCAAGTGATATTTACATTAGCGATACGTGAATGATGCGTAGGGGTATATTTAACCTTGCTGAAACCAGGTTTCGCACTGGTTTATGCTGGTCTGGATTCATCTAAGAACAGCAATGACTTTTCAATTTCAATTTCAATATATTTATTTCATAATTGTCACTCATGTACATATTTGTATGGTATAAATCTGAACGAGTATTGAAATACGTCAATTGTGGATATTTTAAAATTAATCAAATTAGTTAACAAGTCAATTAGGCCTACGTATATATGATTCAAAGCATCATAATCTGAAATAGAATTTGAAAATTTTAAAATTTGTAAAATTTGAAATTTCAACTAACAAAATAAAATAGGCCTACATGGGCTACTGAAAGCGTTTGAATCTGCCTTCAAAAAAATAACACATATGCAAATAATAATATGGAAGAAGAAGATGAATAAGATCATTAAACTGTTGTCAAATACATATCCCATGATGTTACCATATATTCCAGGAATTGACCATTGTAGATCGTCCGTCCTCGTGATGTCACAAAATATAAAAACCAATCAAGTGGACAGTGAAGCAGGGGAAATAGGGAAATAACCAATCAAGGTATTTGAAATTTCCCCTGCTTCGTATAAGTCACGCCCATCTACAATGGTCAATTGGTCCCTAACAACGACTCTATCATTCTGTTTTCAGTCACTTCTGACCATATCACTCATCCTATTCTTGGCCTTCACATTGAAATGGAATCCATACGTATTCGACCAGCACATCACAGCCGTATCTTATTTAGCATTTGGTGGTTTATTGATGATAGTTCTGATCGACATCATCAGTCAGCTGGCAGGAGAACCCATCGCACCTGTGCCGGTAATACTCATGACAAATTACATCTCCGTTTTGAATTGCTGTAAAACAAGCACCCACGAGCAGCTCTAGATTAAATGGGAATACGAACGGACGGGTGATAATGAAACGATGAACTGATGATAAGTGGAAGTAGGTTCTGGGGGTGCCTATAAGAAGGTATTTAATAGGTCCTGGGTGAGGAAAAATGAGGATGAGTGGAAGTTTTAAAACCCATGCCTATACAGAATTCCAATTTTCAATGCACGTCCGACAAAAGGCTGACAAATTACAGTTGAAACGTAGAGCAGTATCATTGAATAAACATTAATTATTAATATTTGATCACACGTCTTTATTTCACCATTCAGAAAATATAAATTACATGAAATGAGTCGTGAAAGTTGTAAATATTGTATAGTATATATATATATATATATATATATATATATATATATATATATATATATATATATATATATATATATATATATATATATATATATATATATATATATATATATATATATATATATATATATATATATATATATATAATAAGATTATAAGATGATATTCTTCTCCGGATATGTGGAAAACTCACTATACAACATGACCCAACTATAACTTTTCTGTAACAACATATTCTCAACTTTTCAATGTTATTAATTGTCCCTGAGAATATTATGAACTCAGTTAACGGTATATCCGAGGGGTGAACAACTAGTAAATTTTGTGTACACCTGATTTCAGATTTCAAGGGATTTCAGGGAGATTTCACGGGATTTAAAGAAGATGTCAAGGGTTCTCATGGAGATTTCAGGAGGATTTAAAGGGATTTAAAGAAGATTTCAAGAGATTTCAGGGAGATTTCAAGTGATTTCAGGAAAATTTCATGACAAGTGTACACCAGATTTCAGGAGTTGTCAAACCCCTCGGGTATATCCCTATTTTTCAGATGAGTCTATTCTGCACGAGCGGGTTTGTGCTGAATCTGGTGTCCGGCATCATAACCATCCACGTCTTCATCGACGACAGCGACGACATGGACGGCAAACACAAGTGGACCTTCCTCGCCATGGGTATTCTGGCGATAATCACGGCCCTCCTATTTCTTGTTGACCTTGTGATTTACTTACGGTACGGAATTTAAACCATCACACTCACGACAACCTTTTTTCACTCGTTTTGTTTTTAGAGTTTTACTTTTTAATCATGTTCAGCTTCTGTGTGGAATATTTGTACTGTAATACAATATATGATACTTCAATAAAGCAGTTTTATAAAAATTGAAATACAATCTTGTTTGGAAATTAATTTTAGTTTCTATTGTATAACAGCACAAACATTTGACATTTCAGAATATCAAACTTGACAAATCAACTAGAATTATGCAGTTCGTGGTTAAATGTAAACGAGATTTACAATCGATCAGAGAAGTAGACTTTTCCTGTAACCTTATAGGGCCTATACGCTACTGCCATTTAAAAAAACTGAATCTAAAAATATTGCTATCAGCTGGGAATTATAAATTAGGTGTTCGAAGTGTGTGTGAAGGGAAATATTGTATAACATCTAAGCATTATTATTACTGGGATAGAAAATAAGTACATGATAATCTCCTCAAACGACGAACATTACGATAAAACTTTTATTTTCTACTCTGTTCAAGAAATATTTGCAAACGTAACTCAAGAGTTGACCCGACCAAGAGGTCTATGTACGGAAATCCGCTCCAACCAGAAAGCCTTCAGATGGTCGTTGTTGGCGACGAGAATCGTCCAGGCGCACCGTCATCAGCGTCGTACAGCCGTACCGATAACAAACCGATACACGTGATCACGGAGGTGAAAATCATCCACATCGAACCGAGAACCTGCAGAACCGACCAGCCGATCAACCGATGTGACTGCCACAGAACGACACCTGGAGACGACAGCGCTGTGAGCGACAATGAAGAAATACCCATTGACCGACGTATCCAATGGAGGAACGAAGACACACCCTTGTCGGAGAGAGTTGTCGCCGAGGTGAGAACCGATGTCGTCAGAACTGGCCCAGATCTGCAAGTGCAGAGTTCAGGTGCGCCGACCAATGAGCAAAATATCCACGAGATTCTCGATCGAGACATTCAGACTGATGGGTGTCCTTGCGTGCAAACAGACTCGTCCATCCATAAAGATGAACCACAACCTGAGGAACTGGTCGACGAAGGATTCAAAACATACGTCGCTGTCAGAGATGTCTGGGCACAAAATGGCATTGTAAGTACGGCACCAATTACAACCCGGGAGATACAGAGAACACCAGATGAAATTGACGTGACAGATAGAGGAACGCAGACAGTGGATGATGGCAAGACTACTAGGACTTTGAAAGTATCCGATATTGGTGTGCAAGATGGTAAAACGGTCAGATCTCCAGTCAGATCTCGTCAAGTATCACTCACAGCTGATAAGCCGTACGTTGAAATCGGCGTGCAAACAGAAGAAATGGAGGACAATGATGACAAACCTACCCATGGCGACGACATACAAAGATCAGACACAAAACCCGGCGCAGTGATGGACGTTAGCGTACAGGACGGCGTCGTCGTACGTTTTATGAATCGACTAGAATCAAGAGAAGCGGAAGCTGACAGAGAGCTGAATGACGACGGCACGCAAACAGAGAGTTCAATGTTCCTGCCTGTGGAGACACCGCGAGGAAGTCTGACGAATGACGACGAAGATCCTGAACGGGTGACAACGCCGCCGACTACATGCTGTGGTAAGAAAAAAAAGAAAGGTAGGAATACGCGTCGATCAGAGTACCTGAAACCACCTAGTCTAGTCGAACAAGATAGTGTCGGGCATTACGACACCGATATGCCGGAGGATGTTGTTTGGCCGCCGGAGAAGTTTCCGCACTCGAGACGCTCCAGCTATACCTCCACACAGGGTGAAGGTGTGCCGATCAAGAAAGACTCCAGTACGAAATTCACGAGACGTTCGGATTACACGGGTCTGAATCGTGAGGAAGCTACACAAACGTCACTGACACTCGCTATACCAGACGAAAAGCCTCCCAGTCAGAGAAGTAGTAGGGTCAACTCCAGATCTCCGAGTGCCAAAACACTCGTGAAACCAGCAGAAACCCAAACGTCAAAACTAGATCTCACTGATCAGAAAACGTCACCAGAACAATCCCGTGTTTCTAGTTCGAAATCTTTAGCGAAACCAGTTGCGGAAACTCAAACATCCAAACCGACAGTTGTCGAACCGAAACCAGAACCAGCAAAGAGTTCTGATTTCAAAGAACCGCACGCTCCAGAAACGAAGAACTCTCGCTCGCTACCAGATAATCAATCAAAGCCTGCGAGCAGTAAAAGTAGTACGACGAAGAAATCAGAATATCCGAAGATCGAGAGTGAAGATGTGTGGCCGGGAGCACGAAGTCATTCGGGACCGTTACGTCACTCGGTGGCGGATATAATGCCGCAGCCGAGCGCGCCGCCGTTGGAGCCGTTCACGGAGTGCCATTGTCCATCAAAACCGTCGATAGGTAGGCAAACTTACGACGTAGAATCTTTCACAATTAGTTATGTTATTCACCAGTCAGAAACGTAGAAGATGTTAGTTTTTACAGAATGAACCTAGCTAGTAGCTAGTGCAACATTAAATAGGAATAAAATTATCAACGTACATTCACAACCGGAATCAGGAATAAATTTTCCTCTGAAAACAAGGTTTGCCCCTTGGTGTTTCCAGCACGGTACAGACGGATGATTCCAGTCGTCACAATCGCCAACTGTCTTGGCCAACTAGATTGGATTGTCAAATTGTGTATATTCACACCTATCGCGATGAAACGGGAAGCGATGTCAACTCAAAAAATGTCAACTTCGCGTGGTATGAATGAAGCATCTAATTAGGAATGCGTTGAAATATAATTGAAGAACGATATTTCCTCTGTTCAATAGAAGGTAGAAGATCCAAGTTGGTAGCAGGCGACAGACATGACGTTGCACATTTACTCGTTTTCATTTTTTTGTTTATCTCTGATCGTTCAATTAGGTTTGCGTTTATAGATGCTCTCTTTAAATTCTCACCAAAGTCCAAACAAACTCCAGCAGTTACCAGCAAAAATCAAATTGGTTTCACGTTTATACTACCAATGTAAGGCTCATTACCCAAGCCGATTAGTGATTGGGGCAACTGGAGTGGTCCATGTGTACCGTGCTTACGTTTCCGTTCACATCAGCAATAAGTAGCAAATTAGCTGGAAGCGAAATATTGGAGGACTCCACACAAACAAATCTTAGTAACATCGAAATTTTTGATACAAAATCATTGTTCTCCAATTAAGGCAATGGATGAAAGATAGGATCGTTTGAACGGGCACCACAAGGGCGATCTTACCACCTCAAAACATTGCACTGATTTGACATCAAGTTGTAAACTCTGGCTAATTGGATTAGGCATACAAATTACCAACAACGTGAGAAGTTTCTGGTCACTAGGATCAGCTGCTGCTGAAAAAAAACATGCTATCTCGTTATTGTTGACAATATTCATGAAAACTTTCTCTTGCTCTGAAATATAGTTTGTGAACAGACTGATCGTATATATATATATTTTTTTAATAACATCGAAGCTTGATACAAAATCATTGTTTCCCAATTAAGGCTATGGATGAAAGGTAGGATCGTTTGGACGGGGCACCACAAGGGCGATCTTACCACCCCATTTTATTTATTTAAAACCAATGAGTTCACTTCAACACCAGGACTGTGCTGTCGGTGACCATAAATTTCAGCCGCAGATAACAGTATATAGCCAAAATTTCGTAAATTGAAAATAATTCCCAATCAACATTTTGATCGTGAATGTAAAACCAGCCTATTGCAAAGACATATATCTTTTAATTCTCGCAGTGTGATTCAACAACACTTTTCAGAAAAGTTCAAATTTCAAATGTTTTTATCCCTGGTAAAAGTTATATATTGATAAAATCCGAATTACATGATTTTGGAATCGGAAGCGCTAATGAATATGGTGTATAAATATACATACATACATACATATATATATAAATATATATATATATATATATATATATATATATATATATATATATATATATATATATATATATATATATATGTATATATGTATGTATATATATATATATATATATATATATATATATATATATATATATATATATATATATATATATATATATATATACATATATTTGTGTGTGTGTGTACGTATTCATCTGTGTGTGTATAGGTACCAAGCCGGTATACGTGAGACAGTTACCGTCCAAGAAGTCGGCTCCTCTACCAAAGTCAAGAAGCGATCCTAACGAGCCGTCGACGTCGGGGCAACCAACAAATCGCGTCTCGCCGACACCCAAAGTGCCAGTCAAGCCAACTAAAGCATCGTCGATGACAAAATCTCCACGTAAGTACAAAGTCTTGAACGGGTTATTCACTTGTATTTCTCCATTTTTTGTTTGTTTATTTATACCCTGCTGGAAAACTAGAATTATTCATTTCAATATTTATTTACTCGTGTAACTTATGTCACTATCTGTACGTTATTCTACAGCGCTGTTTTTTCTTTTTCTTTTTTTTTCACCAATGCATGATTACAAACTCATTATGTTTTGTACCGTGACGAACCATCTTCGATTGCTAACGTATGTATCAACTAATTTCTATCGATCTCACAAGAGTTTCTCTCAAAGTACGCTCTTCATCCTAATGTTTTCTTTTTTTCAATGTTGATTAACGACCCCACCTACAGCAAGTTTATATTGGGGGATACGCATGGACGGGGTGATGATCAAAAGTGATGACAGGTGAAAGGACGATTACATAAACCCATGCCGTTTGCCGGAAGATAGATAGATATAGGCCTAATAAGAAACAAAGTATACAATCAAATAACAAAATATTGATGGCATTGGGTTTATATTGACAGGAGGCCGAGACAACACCGTCAGCAGCTACGGTGGTACTTTCCACATGTCTCGTGATGTCGCTCCCGTCAGTTCTCGTTCAGATCCTTACTCTACGACAATCACCCCCCGTCCATCAAGCAACGTACCTCCACTACCAACAAGTCAGAGCCAAACCTACCCACCGGGTACCGTACTCTGCTACTGTGGCTCCGACGACGACTGTGGACCTCTAGTGCCACTACCACCGGGCTCTTACCCTCAAATGGCACCCCACACCCATTCAACACAAGCCCGAGACGATCAGCAACCAATCTACTTGTCATTTCCTGTAAATAGTAACCAGAGAACTTATCAATCCTACCCGGTGAGTGTACCAGGTATTACAATACCCTCTCCTCGATCATCGATCCTCTCTCCTCGATCATCCCAGCACAGTACTTCCCCTCATCGTTGCCGCACTCCGTCAGAGGAACAGGAATGGGTAAATGTTCCGGGATATTACAGGCCTAAACAGAGACAGCAGGAAACAAATCCTAGAGAGAGATACAGGGACTGGAGTCCAGGATGGTCGGACAGTCCCGGAAATACTTCAGCGAATAATCTGGGAAAATATTCGACGAGATCGGAGCCGACGCAGCGAGATTCGGGTGCGAATGGTAGCGGCTCGGAGTTGGGAGAGAAAAAGTCGGTACGGTACGATTGCGAGAATCGACCAGAGTGTCGAGAAAAATTGTCAAGAAATAGGGTTATGTCATGCGGGAGAGGAAACACGCCGACAACGAGACTGGAATTTAGACCATCTCCCGAAGAAATTGCATCTAGAAGGCAAAAAGGCGATCCAAAAAGACCGCCATCACGAACGAACGAGCGTACGGAACTAGAAAGTCAACCATCACCGTCAGGATCACTTCAACCACTCGACGCAACCCACTCACAGGTATTATTGACTCAATACATCGATCACCACGAACGAATCGAGATCACATATCCTGATATATCACCGGCAAATCGAGCGAGAATCATGGACAGAATTGATTATCTACAACCGGAAACACATTTACGATCGCGACCTGTGCAGCGCACGACAGAGTACGAACGAGCAGAGTACGGCTACGCTGAACCGCCGAGTGAGTTGATACGGGAGAGGGTATCGCACCACGAGGTGGTACCGTTAATGGCCACCGTTGTCAATGTGGCGCCCGCGTCGCAGGCCGCCATGTTGATCAGGGTGACGCCGAGGAACGGATCGTTCGAAGGCGACGTCGCCGATGACGAGAGGATACCGGGAAGAATGTAAGGAAGACTGCTGGTGTTTGTAAAAATGGTTTTGTAACAGGGTTTTCAATTCAACGCCGATGATGATGAACGAATAGAAGGAAAACTTGACGCAGACGCGTCTCTTTATCGAGCACCGCTGGTTTTGAGAATGAAAAAAATCTATCGAGCGACAGAAAAGTGTTTTTGTGAAAAGTATCGAAGATGATGTTGAAACGTTTTGTACACGTGTGAGCATTGCTGATTCATCTATGATGAAAATCAGACAGTATACAGGCCTCTCACTACTATATTAAACAATCGTTAAAGAGTCACAGAAATACTCGTATAGGAAATTATTTCCGGTCTCACTTAAACCTGAATTATTTTATCAAGAGTGATATTTACATAACTATGTTTAATTGGACGGTATGAACTATTAATACCAATCGAATTACCAATTGCCCGATTTGTATAGTTTAAGATTCTATTTATTATTGTGAATTGTTACAATTGGAATAACCACCTATTTTTAATTACTATCTATATCTGTATATGTATTACGTTAATATAAATGTATGTATAATAATTGTATATGAACTTGTGAGCCTTTGTATAAATACAAACTATATACCCAATCTTTTGTAAGCTTCACTTGAGTCGAGTTCGAATTAATTGTTCATATAGCTAGTGAATATATATATATATATATATATATATATATATATATATATAACTTATATATAAATATATATATATATATATATATATATATATATATATATATATATATGTGCTTACGTAGGTTCTCGTGGCCGATGGTAGTTGGTATTATTATTTCTGCGGTAATGCCACTATGTTGAAACTCTTCGTGTCGACGTTTCGGCAGAATTTGCTCCGCCAGTTTCAACATAGTGGCATTACCGCAGAAATAATACTACCATATATATATATATATATATATATATATATATATATATATATATATATATATATATATATATATATATATATATATATATATATATATATGTAGTGAGTATCTTTCTGCATTATAGTTATATTAGCAGTCTAGCAGTCATGTTAAACTCAACATATACGAATATCCAAGTTTCGAATGACAAACGATAACAATTAACAGTTGAAACAAATAAGACATTTTACATATTTACTATAGGCTACATCATTAGGAAGACGGTCATGAAGTCCACCAAAATTCAATTCCAACCGAATACGATATAGCGTGATTGTTTGCTCATCATTTATTCAAGTTGCAATGGCAACGACATAATGTCCGGTTGTCTGGTTAAAGAAGACTATGAGATGGTATACTTGTCCACGAAAGAAGAAGGGCGTCTACGAAACAAATAGTTCACAAACCCAACTTCGACAATCCCAAAATGTCGCTGCAGCTAAGAGGATTTTACACTTTGAAAGATTCAAACGTTATTCTTTTTTTGTAAACCTCTTCATGAAAAATCATGATACCCTGAAAAAACACAGCTATTCAAATATAACGATTATATATGTGTTTGTTATATTGGTAAACAACCTTCATCTTCCGTGGATACAAGTATATATGATTAGAGTCGAAAAAGTAGCAAAGCTATATAAGGTACCGTACAACTGCTTTATCGATGGGCTGAAGCTTGACTTCTATAAACACGGAATTCGCTCAGTTAGCCGCCATGTTGGAGAAACGACCAATCAGTGACGAAAGCAGCGCGGTTTCTGAATGTTGAGCTCGGCCCAACTGTATACCAATAAGCGGAAGCGAGTCGCTGACCGCTTTCATACGACAGCTCAAAACTCTGCTCAGCGGTTTTCAAAGGTTCATACGAATGCCATTTTCAAAATCATCATCATGTTTACACCCTCTGGGATTACGGATTATGAGTTAACGGATAGTGACGAAACAAAACACTTACGATACACAAAGTAGGAAGGATGTGGTATACGATTCATATCACGAATGTTGGTAGCTCGACGCTACCGACTTCTATAGGCCTATAGTCATAATGGGAGAGAAAACGATCGAGCGTTTGACAGCCAACATTCACAGTGTACGAACACTCTAGACGTCTAATAACCATAGACTTGATAACGTCAACAAGTCTCGATGTGAGTAGAAGTGTTGTGTAGAGACAACAGTGGTGAACCAAAATGACGGCGACGAGGACGAGGACGAATCTGATGGAGATGGAGAATGATGGACTCGATGGCAGGCGGTCGAGGGCGTCGTCTACATTATCAAGAGTATTCAGGTAATGTTGCTCGGTTAGAACTATTGTCGTTTTTTTTTTTAATAACATCGAAACTTGATTGATTATGTTCCCCAATTGAGGCTATGGATGAAAAAACTATAGCTAGTTGATACACTATAACTATATATAGTGTGTAACTATAGGGCCTATATTAGTTACGAGAGCATAGGAGTAGATTTTGCGAAATTTTTGTGAAATTTTTCATTGCGTCATTTTCTTTGTGATAACTTTTGAACGGTTTGATGCATCAAAATTGTGATGCGGAGAGAATCCAGATACGTTCAATACCTTCAAGATGGTATATATTGGCCCAAGTAAATACTATTCGACTTTTTTCGTATAATTTTAACAGCTCTAGAAAACACATTTTTCCAGCTGTAAACCCGTATACATGTAAAAATATCATAATCCAAGGAATTTTGAAAATATTAAAAACATCTGTGTTTAGAATTTTGATATATCATACCGTTCTAAAGTTAAAAAGCTGATATTCCGCTAAATCGACCTCACATACCTTCTTAAAACGGTAAATTCTATTCAAGAAAGAGAATTTACCGACATCTGATCTAGCCCCCTTTATAACTTGCGCTCTATCATGACCTCACCTACATCCATACTTTGATTCATTTCTTTCTATCAACTCATGCAGCTCCCGCCATCCCCCCTCTTCCTCCATTACCCTGAAGAAATTACATAGACGATCCTCTTTTCTCCGTATAAAACTGTTGTGAATCAACTTTCAAAAGATACTATTATACAGTTTACCTCCTTATTATATTATACATTCCTATGTTATTTATTTACAGAAACGTGTCCATAGACAATGTTCAATATAACTTCTTATAATTTCTTCTTGGACAGCTCGATATTTGTGAGACGTTCAACACATATCAAAGATTTGACTCAACAATGAATGTATGTAGAATCAATTGAATCGACACAGAAGCAATGATTCGATCATTTTGGCACTTTCAAAATCATATCTCGAAAAAAGTGCCGAACCGGTTTGACTCAAAAACCATTCTAATGCATTCTGGTTAAAAAACATTGTTCAGTAAAAGTTTCAGGCTATGACGTATATGCGATCCACACAAAAAAATAACATAAATACAAGCCCGATTTTTTTCAGTATCTGAAACGAACTCTTCGCTGCGCTCATCTAATAATATCAAGAACCTGTATTAAATGATTTCCCAATTTTATAATTACAGGCCAGATCCTAATGAGGAACCAACAGTTGTCCGGCCGTCCAATAGAGGCGCAGCTACCGTGCGCATCAATAGCGCCGTAGAAACCAGGTCATATACCGGTCATAAGGAGGATCCACCACTCAAATACCATCCCTTATGCTCCTTCAGCTTCATTGTCAAGATAGCACAAGTGGTAGGAATAACGACACTGAGGGACGCTGAAGAGCGCATACCGGAGTGAAGTATACTCAGCGGTGTGACATATAGGCTTAAGGGTACTTATAAATGGATGGTTGTAAAATGCGGTTAGGGTTCAGGTAAGGTTTCACACCCAAGCCCATGTCACACAAGTTCACAACCGAGTATACCTTATTCCGACATACGCTCTTCAGGCGCGCCCAACACTGATGCCGACTTATGTGATGAAACAGGTCAGTAGACCCTTACCACGGCTATCATATGAAATAACATCTAGCTATATAGCTCCTAAAAAATAGGGGTGGATTGCAGAGATGGAGTTTAAACCCCGGCCTACCTTAGACGCCGTCTAAGTAAGAAATTGCTTTGAGGCTGCAATACAATTTCTTACTTAGACGGCGTCTAAGGTAGGCCGGGGTTTAAACTCTGTCTCTGCAATCCACCCTGGGACTTTGATTGATTGATATTTGCTGAAGGAGATAAATACTATGCCAATACGTATATAGTCTTTGTGTATTGCCATTGTTGTTAGCACAAAATCCTAGCCTTGCTCTTGAAGCGGGCTCCAAAATAAGACAAGTTTTTGCAGTTTAAGAGACAGTTACTTTGCTATTGTCTTGTCTTGCCATGCCATTTAGCTCTTTCAGTTCTTTAGAGCTAGGACTATAGGAGGTTATTCCAAGTAGCAGTCGCGGTAAAGGGCTCATAATTCTCATAATTCACCAAAATGTGAGTCATGTCTACTAGTGTAACAAAACTTGAAGGAATAAGAGTCTGGAAAGCAGCCTTCCAGTTCATTGGCATCAAGACGAATACAAGTTGTACACGAATACGTAATGCTTTTTTGGTACTAACTATATATGGGAAAAGCAAAATGGGACAACAGCAACTGTATATAGTGACAAAACAGTGTATTTCTCCTATACTATACGATAGTAGAAACTGTTATTCATTCAATTACTTTATTACGACCGTATGATTACAAAATGTCTTCGTCAGGAAAAATGAATAAAACTTTTTGGGGCGAATTGAAGTGGTTATAGGTTTAACCAACCCTGTTTCTACAATAATATAACTATGTATACTATTAAGCGTACATACCAATATAAATAATATTAATACTGCCATACACTATAGTACTTATACTGTATACCAGTATAGCAATGGTTGGGTCACTTTCGGAGGTAATGTTACAAGCTAAAAAGGATCGGTTGTAAAATATTTTTTTCTTTGTTATTTTAATAGGATCCACGCCTATTTTAGCAGAATATTTGTATAGCCTGTACTCAGAGTTTGTACGGACAGTGTCCGTTAGTTTTAGTGCGTATATCATGTCAGCAAGATTTCTCCATGCATTTTGATGTAGCTTGATCGACCACTTTATGTGACCTCAAGTGTACGTATGGAGGAATATGGCTGCCTTCACGAAATATTGAGAGTTGCGTTGGTAGGCCGGTCTCTTATGGTGCTTCAACTTCAATTTCAAAATAGTTACATTTTCAAGAGTAGGCTACATTCCTTGAGCTTCCCGATCTCTGCTCTACCTAGTGTAGAAGTCGAACCTATACGACAGGCCTTACGTATACCTCAATTATTGCCATACCAGATTACTGTAACTGACGGCTGAGCTAACGTAAACGTGGTTTTGAGTTCATTTGTGAAAAAGTTACTTCTTTTGTGATACTAAATGAGTCTCTATTTTAGCTCAAATATTTGGACGATGAATGAGTAAACTTTTCCAACATTGGTATAGGATGAGAAGTTGGAGCACCATAAGAGGCTGTCCGACCAGAGCAACCCTCAATACATCCAGGCTGTTATGAAGGGGGGCGCCGAAGAGCGGATACTGGAATAGCGATACTACTTAGAGTGAATGAGGGCTTGGCGTGTAGGAATGCCGTAGACAAGCTACTTTTTCGGGGAATTGATTAGAGCACAAAGAAGCTTTTGTTAGGGTTTTGGAGTTAGGTTGTGATCGTTTCCTCGAATAGGCACATCTTCTTTCTAAGTAAACACGCCAAGCCACGTTCACTCTTGGTAGTATCTTTATTCCAGTATTTGCTCTTCAAGCGCCCCGCTATGAAAACTCGACTTATGTCCAGGACGCTGATGAGCGTATACCGTTATAGATTGTATACTCGGTTGTGTGATGTGGGCTTGGGGGGAACTTTTGAATGGATGGTTATAAATGTGGTCAGTGGTTCAACTTCAAGTGAGGTTTGCCACTAGAGCCCATGTCACACAATCGGGTATACTTTATTCCGGAATTCATTTCTTCATGCGCCCCCTTTTTACTATTCCAGCTAACGACGATCACTTGCGCTGGTCTGTACACGGAGGGCATACATTTAATGACAACCAGCATCACGTCACAGATGTTCCCGAACATCGTGTTTGCCTCGTATCTGATCATCACTCCCGTCATCCTCCTCAGCTACATGCTAGGGCAGAAGATGCCAGAACTACTAGTAAGGATCCAATAAAACCCTATAGACATACTCCTCAACTACAAGCTACGGGAGATGATGCTAGAAATACTGATAACTGATAAGGATCCAATAGAACCTTGGACATACTCTTCAACTATGTGACTATGTGCTAGGGCAGAAAAAGTCAGAATACTGGGTAAGGATCCAATAGAACTTTGGACATATTCATCACGTACGTATACCAAGGCAGAAGATGCCAGAACTACTGGTAAAGATCCAAAGATCCAATGATACATCAGACATGCTCCTCACTTATACGAGCTATATCAGCTAGATGATGGATTAATTCTATCATAATAATCATAATGTAATATTCAATACTAATACAATAGGTCTTCTTTTTGTCGACTATCAAAACCAACTTTTCTTCTATAACATATATTATTTCTCTTAATTTTTCTATATCGTCAATTTTCTCCAATCGATCGTGACCTGATTGATGAGCGTAGCGAAGTCTCCATCCCACTCTTATGGGGCTTTGTCTGTGTGTTTTTTTTGTTTTGTTTTTTTTTTGTTTTTTTTTTGTTTGTAAGCACTCCACAGGTCGCAAGGGTTGACTGATCAACATGAAACTTTTTTTGTAAACGCAAACTCATCCAACTTAGAACTGTATAGTTTTTGGAATGAATCGGTCAGACCGATTCTGAGAAAAATCATCTCAAAGTTTCTAAAAACCCCATAAGATTTGGCTGGGCGGAAAATGTTGAAAAATAAAATCTCTCCAAATGAGATGAAATTTTCTCTAAATGTGTATACATAGATTTTACACATTTTCACGTTTTAGTATGCAATTCTGATCAGTCGTTTTGAAGAAAAAAAATAAAATGAGTGATAATATTCATAAAATATATCATAAAAGTTGTGACAGAATTAAGTTGTCGAGATTCACTGCTTTCTAGATTCAAGAGTTGACCAACAATGAAGTATTTTTTATATGCGTCAAGGTGTGTAGAACACCAGAGTCAATGAAGTGGCAAGAGTAGAACTACTTTAACGACTTTAATAGCTTATTCAGATATCAAGGTGTGTAGAATACCAGAGTCGATAAAGTAGCAAGGGTAGAACTACTTTAAGGACTTTTATACCTTATTGAGATATCTCGCTCATCTTACAACGCATATTTCGCGTTTGACTAGTATTATGAAACGGAAATTCGTATTATTTCCAATTTCCAGGTGCGAATCTTCAACATTTTGGGCGCAATCCTCTTCAGCGTCTCCGGCCTGCTGACAGTGGTGACGTGCGTCACGTTCATGCAGGACTGGTACGACAAGATCGACGAGGCTGATGGACCTCACGACACAGATGATCAGTGTGACGGACCGACGCCGACGATCAAATACATCGTCATGCTGATAGCGCAAGGCGTATTAAGTCTGTTCAACTCGCTTCTGTACGTGGCCGATATCGGTTACAGTATCCACAGGACATTGTCGTACCTCTGAATTTCACCAAACATTATATATATATATATATATATATATATATATATATATATATATATATATATATATATATATATATATATATATATATATCAATATATATATATATATATATATATATATATATATATATATATATATATATATATATATATATATAAATAGATAGATAGATAGATAGATAGATATAGATATAGATAAAGATATAGATATACCGGTATATATATATATATATATATATATATATATATATATATATATATATATATATATATATATATACATATATATATATATATATATTAAATATATAATTTTTGTAGTTGCTGTGTAGTTTTAATAAATTGTATTAATTTTCTCATGATTGTGTGTAGTCCAACCATTTATTTCAAAAACATACTGTACGTTATAAATAATTGAATAATATCAAATGAAAAAAATTATATTTGTTATAATAGTACTTAACAACTCTACCAACTGACTGCTGATGGCTTCATGTGGGTGTTAGGTAGGTTTATGGTTATGTTTGCGCGGGTGACAACAAGAAGATGAATTGATGAGACATAAAATGACTTTCAAATGATCATTACAGTGCGTCGTTAAACATAATATAATCAGTTCTTTCAACTCACTTCGCTGTATTGATATTACATGCACCGTTATCTTTGAATACTTCATTTTTATATCAAGAATAATCAAATATCAGTATGGAAGTCTGAATGTGTAGCCTATAAACAAACGAACAATTCTCATTGAGGTAATGATAATAATCATTGATATGAATGAATATGTTGTATAATCGCGACAGTCTTCTCTCTAGATTATGCGTTCACATTCCAAGTTTGTTATGTTGGTAAGTGATAGGTGACCACAAAACAATACGTCACAGGAAATTAATGGTCTGGTCACAAAATAATCAGAAAAGGAAATGAAAAATCAACGCATTGATCTTCGAATCATTTCATCGGGAACTCAGTTGCAGATATTCCTTTGAATAAGTTATAAATAGGACAGACACATTTTATATTCATAAGTCGGAGTGAATTTTTGTTTTTACATTTATAATAACCAGGTAAAGTTCTCATATAATATGGACGGAATGTCGGTTGCATCAGACGAGCCACCACACATACAGCCGCCTGATAATTTCCCGTTCACAACACTCATAGAAAAGCTGCGTTTATCCTGCAAAGGCTTGGAGTTGGTAAGTCAAACACGATGGACGTTGATTATTGCTCGACTTTCTCAAGAGCACATGAGACTCGATTTGGTGCAAAAATTATCAAAGAGAGAGTAGCTCTAACTGAGAGATGAAATAGAGTTTCACCATAGTTACCCATTCTATTTGTTTACCTTAACTATATCAAATAAAGTAAACTGGACTTAGTAATACCAGTGCTTGGTATCATTTATAATCAATGAATATGATTTGGAAGTGAGTTATTTGAAGCAAAATATATGTTCGACATGAAAATCGAAATCTTGATATAGGTATGGGTATATATATATATATATATATATATATATATATATATATATATATATATATATATATATATATATATATATATATATATATATATATAATTATATATATATATATATATATATATATATATATATATATATATATAATTATATATATATATATATATATATATATATATATATATATATATATATATATATATATATTTACATATATATATATATATATATATATATATATAAATATATATATATATATATATATGTATATATATAAATATATATATATATATATATATATATATATATATAGATATATATATATATATATAATTATATATATATCATATATATATATATATATATATATATATATATATATATATATATATATATATATATATATATATATATATATATATGATTATATATATATATATATCAAACCCAGATAACCAATTTAATTGGGCCACGGGATGTTTCAACCCATTCTTCTAGGACATACTTCTTATATATGGGTTCCTGCAAGTTCCGAGTCATGCTTCTACTTCTTCCTTCTCTTCTTCATCTTCTGCTTCTTTTTCTCTGTCCATGAGTTCCCTCCACCGTTCTCCATTGTCCCACTATATTTTTCTTCTTCCACTCGACTCCGTTCTTCATCTCGATTGACTATAGTCCACTCTTCATTTCCTTCTACCATCCTATCTCTTGGTCTCCAACTCTTCTCCTTGTAATACTTTTTTCAACCATCTTGAACATTTCTTTCGGAATTCTCCCATCTTTCATACGCATGCCCGTACCACCTGACCCTTTCCTTTTCGATTTCAATCCTTCCAATCCCACTTTCTCCCTTATCTTTCTGCTTCTCTTCCTTTCCATCTTCGATATTTCAGCCACGCTCCTAATAAACTTCATTTCTGCTGCTTCCAACTCCTTTTCATATCCCCAATGCCGCTAATGATGGATATAAAAATTGCGTCAACCGTCTCGTTTTGTCGACCAGATTCTGTCCAACGTTTGCGTCGGCCTCAGCAGCTACGCGCCGATAGAAGGCCACGCCTCCGACCAGGCGCTTGTCATGATCGCCTTCGGCACCTACGTCATCATCATGTCAGGCGTCACTCTCGGGTACATCATGAATAAACGAGTGTCTCGCGCAGTGGTGAGTTATGATTCTCGTTATTTTGGTATGTGCAGCGCGGGTACTGGGTTTACCCTCAAAGCAGGTTTTAGTACAGGTATTGACGCGTGCTGATTGCCATTGTTTTGTCCGCGTAAACGACAGCTAGATGACTGATAGAAAAATCCCACCGTTACTTTCACAATGTTGCCACATGCACGTTTATACGTCAATGTACGAACGTGTATACCCGCACGTAATGGCAACAGCGAACATGCTGGAAGAGGACAGACATACACGAATAATAAACAACGAATTAATTGAACTATATAATGATATTTCATTTCATATTTCCATATCTACTGTAGACCTTATTTTCAGCTGCACTTACAAAAATAATGAAAATTCCATCAATAAGAAAAACGCTGTATATTTGTCCGGATGTACAATTTCGGTTTCGAGAAGGTACCAACTGTACTGAAATCAACTGTCCTGAATAATCAGCTATACTGAAAACCAACTGTCATAACATTCTACTTCTTGATCCACCTGTAACAGAAGTTACAGAGTACGGGAGTATTGGCTCCCCCCCCCCCCCCCCCCTTCACAAATTTCAATCATTCAATTGAATGACCTCTTCATTTTTTGTATTCATTATACTTACATGTTGGTGGATAAGCCACGAGTAACTGAATGCAGGAACTACTTGGAAACTCATAAAAAATAAATAGAACCGAATAAAATAGTTCCGGATCTAAGAGAATAAAAATAAAAGTTCCAGTTCAGATCTCAACTTCAGAAAAAAAATAACTGTCCTGGGTTCCAGTTCCAATTCAGATCCCTACTGAAAAATAAATCTTTAAATCTAACCCAACCATTCCTGAAATATGAATTCTCCTTATTCAAACAGGACGCACTGTTCACGTCTCTGGGAGTTCTCCTCTTCTTCGCCGCCGGCATCATCCTAATCAGCCACTATCACGACCACTCGACCGAGCCACCAGAACGAACCAGCACCGTCAAACCCACAAGAGACGATGAAATCAATCAAAAAGTAGCCGACAAGTTTATCCGGACGTCGGTGCGCATGGGCCTATCGGCGGGATCGCTGGCAATCATCAGCTCCTTGGTGTTCCTTATCGACACCGTGCTGGCTTACAAGGAAAGTCGAGATGAATCTCCAGCTCATCACTAAATCATTTGCTATACCAATGACATTGGCAGATGCATCAAAGACCAAAGAATACCCAAGAAAGGTCACGTAATGTTAAAGGACATCATAATCCTGAAATTAGATTTTATCTCGGATTTTACTGAATTATGTCGACATTTATCTCCCTGATTTCAGAGAAAACTAGAAATCATAATCTCAATTTCAGAAATTGAAATTCTTTTTTTTGACCTTTAGAGAACAGGATTAATGAAATAGGCATTGCCAATTCTGTGTGAAGACATGAACAGAATCGAGTGATGTCTACGTCACGACTAAGAAAAAAGGTCGGATCATGGAGGACAAATGAATTGATTATAATTTCTTGAATTGATGTAAATTTCTAGTTTTGGAATCTAGTTTCAGGGTTCTAATGTCCTTTAAACTTCGATTCATTTTCCATTTTCCTCCACCCTTACCCTCTAGTATCTCATCTCACCGCTACGAGTGCTGAAAATCATTTCAGCACTGTGCGACGGTCATTTCACGAATTAACTGTGTTTATGAGGAATCAAATGTCTAGGAGATATATTGACGTCTGAAAAGTCACTATTCCTTGGTCTATGGATTTATATGTAGTAGTGTTACTGACGACAAGCGTCCATCTTCGTTCATAATTAATCTCGTTGCTGACAAACATACTCACTATCCACGAAAGTAGAAGGTACCGAACTACCGTCACTTCTAACTCACGCCATTGTGACGACAAGTGGATCAGGCCTTCTTTCGAGAATACAACTATAGTGAGGAAGAAATTTACTCCTTGTTTTATCATGTGCATGATATAAAGACAGATCAATATATGTAATTAGAATAAAACCATTCAAAAGTAAGAGATCATGGACAAACGAAAAAAAAATGGAGAAGAAAAAAAAAATATATATATATATATATATATATATATATATATACTACATGGAAAGTACATCTTTTGTCTTCGATAAGATATACAGTTCAGGAGTATTTTGAAAAATAGTACCCTCAACATTCAGCGTTGTAAGCGTGAACATTTGCAGTCCATGAGCTCCAAAAACTAAAGAGCTAAAAGTAACAAACAATCTATGCAGGACATGCATTTCTAGCTTTAAAATCTTCAAATACTAAATGCACTTTTGTTAAGTTACGGTATTGATCATTATTTGTAGATAAGCTATCATGTGAATGAAATAAACCGATTATAGTCAAATGGATCAAAAACTGGCATCATTTTTTCACGTTCCATTCTTGTTTTTCTTCTATGTGTTCCACGCATTGAAATATTATTCATCGAATAACTCATCTTAATTAGATCCAAATGGCAGCGACATGGTGGTTTTTGTTATTTCTCCTGAACTATCACACAGCTCCAACAAATCTATCCCCAAATCCACAAATCTATACTCAGTAATACTGGCTCTAAGAGTTTCAACAAACATCCTGGAAATTCATGATAATACTCCTGAGAACTCCTATATAGCTGTTTGTGGGATCGTCAATCATCGCATCTGAGATCGTCATCACTTATCAATCATTACCTTTCCGATTCCATTTTGATGACGTACACGTTGTGCAATTAACAGGATGGAAGTTAAGACGTCATGGAAAAAGCAAGTGGTCACAAACAAAACTGAAACTTATATATATATGTATATATATATATATATATATATATATATATATATATATATATATATATATATATATATATATGTATATATATATATATATATGTATATATATATATATAGACGGGTTTGATCTTCATATATATATATATATATATATATATATATATATATATATATATATATATATATATATATATATATATATATATATATATATATATATATATATATATATGTATATATATATATATATATGTATATATATATATATAGACGGGTTTGATCTTCATATATATATATATATATATATATATATATATATATATATATATATATATATATATATATATATATATATATATATATATATAAATATATAAATATATATATATATATATATATATATATATATATATATATATATATATATATATATATAGATATATATATATATATATATATATATATATAGATATATAGATATATATATATACCCACAAGATTTATAATAACATATATAGATAGGGCTATGACTGAGACCATGAATGGCTATATATAGCAAGCTGTGCCATCATTCAAAAGACCGGTGAACGAATATCCTGACAAGGGATTTTCCGTGGTTTCCCTCTGTCATCAAGGTGAATATACCGTGAATAAAACATACAACAAAATACATTTTCGTATATATACCTACAAGATTGAGGCCCTGGTATTACGAAGTTCAGTTAGCCTTTAACTGGGATGTGATGAAAACAATTAGAATGAGTAAACATGGTGATAACAAATTTGAACTGCCAGTTACACCCACGTAGATGCACAGAAGTTGGTAATTTCTGCGCTTGGAAAAAAAATATTTGATCTTCATATTATTCTATTATTAACTATTTCATTCAGTTTCTTCGTCTCTCTCTTGGTCCACCCGACACCTTTCTGTTTCTTTCCTGCTCGCTGCATTTCCCTATATCGTGTAAATTATTTTCATAATTATTACAAAATGATGTTAGAATGATAGAGATCAAATTAAATTATATGGGCCCCCTACTTGACAATTAAAATTAAAATGTCATATATATATATATATATATATATATATATATATATATATATATATATATATATATATATATATATATATATATATACATATATATACATATATATATACATATAGGATAGGCCCCTATATATATAAATGAATTTTTCTCTTTAATTTATAAATGTGGGTATAGGTCCTATTGTAGGGTATAGACAGAACCACCTATTTCAAAATTTAGGCCTAAAATTTAATTCTGTTGCTTTTATTGGTAAATGTAGGTCCTATTCTAGGGTATACACAAAACCAGCTATTTCAAAATTTAGTACCGATAGCATAATTTTATTCCGTTGCTCTTAAATTGATTGACTTGTTCATTATCTCTGACCTTATAAAAGTTACTACTTTTCATTTTGATGATCAAATTATATTAAAATGAATCACCATCTTCAAGATAGTAAGAGCGTCCTGATGCCCCGTCCGAACGATCCTACCTTTTCATCCTAATGCAGCCTCATTAGGAAATAATGATTTTGTGACAAGTTTTCGATGTTGATAATAATTTCAAATGGTAATCAAAATTATTAGCTCTGCTGTTTTTTTCATTTATTCTTCATTTTTCAATACTTATCAATAATCTGTGGTCGAATATGACCCTTGTTTGGTTCTTGTACGACGACCTGTACGTTCGCGATGACCACAAACAACAACAAGAACATGCAACCGGATATCATCGGTTTTAATCGGAAGGAAATGACAAATATCTTCTGATTACTCTGCATTCATTTCGTACTCATTCTCTCCGGAGAATCAAGTTCGACTGGATGAGTTACAAGTAGTTTATTTCACCCTTTGAATAAGTCACTAGTCGATTCGATTTGAGTTATTTGATAGGTCTATACTGAAGACATACGGAGCTAAACATTCAGTACAGCTATAATATATTTTCTGTTGTGTTATTGAAAGGTAAAATGTCTCACACGGAACCAGAATTCCTGCCCACAATTTTCGAGAAGCTGCGTTTAGGCACGAAGATCTTTGAATTGGTAAGTAAAACTGTATATTTGATACACACAATTAGCTTGTGAGAAATGTAAATGATAATTTATTCTGAAATTATTAAGAGTTTATGAGCAGAGATTTCTTAATTGTGAGGTAGAGGGCGGACCATACTTTAGAAAATGTAGTCGCGATCTAGATCGGCCGTCCGTTAACAAGCAAATCATTAAGCCTATGAAATTGGGAAAAATAAAATTATAATTTAACACAGCACTATAATCATGTAATTGAACTTATCCAGTTTATTTGCAGTGGTACCTTTGTACTTAAATTATTAGTCTACTTGAGGTAAATATAAATGCCAGTCCATAAGCACTTCAATTCGAAGAAATAGAATATCTACCATCACTATTTATTATTTAACCCTTAAATTTCGAGCTAAGGATAACAGCAGTACACAAGTGTACGATAGGTTGCATACTTACAGCGACTCGATGGTATTTTGTGGCTTTTTTTATCATGTTCTCATTTCGTTCATGTAAAGGGATTCCACGAAGTTCTTTCAAATACGTCAATTTGTCTTATAAATACGGATTATAACTGAATTAGATATCTGAAGACTTCAGAATCCATATCAGCTTCATATTCAAGAGCCACAATAAGCGAGGAACATTGTCTATGATATTCAAGTATCCTGCCCCCCCCATAAAATGAATTGATTATTACGTTGTAAATCAAAATATATTACAATCAATATTTTTTCCCAGGTTATTGCAAGCATTTGCATCGGCTTGAGCTGTTACTTTCCGTTGGATAACTTCTCTCAGGACGCACTCATCGCAATCACGTTCGGTGGCTACGTCATTATATTGTCGGGCGTCTTACTGACCTACAGAAAAGAAAAAATACCCAAGAAAATTGTAAGTTGAAACTTTTTTTTCATGTTCGTATTGATTATTTATTGAAAAATTGGATGTACCATGTACAGTAAATTGAAATTGTTTTCATTTTACTGGTTTAGAACTTTTATTCCTAGACTACCGCATATTCTTCGATGAGGATGTAGGCAGCCCACCGTGGCTCATGCAGCTGAAGCTTGATTCATAATGGAAGGAGTTGCACGACTTTTTCCACCCCGGTAAATAACGTGAAACAGTCAGATACTTTACGGAGGGTTTTTGACTGGTTCACGTGATTTACCGTGCAACCGTGTTCCATAAATCAGGCTTATAGGACAATGCTTTAGAAATTCAAGTCAAGTTGGGAGTTTTTATAAGTATTAGTCATCTATTAACCGCTCATTTGTACCCCCAAACAACCCTGTTGAGGGTGGGATTGTCAAGTTTAACGATAATCATCGGCATCGGCAAAGACGCCGTAACTCGAAAGACCATCAATTTTTCATTTATATCAACGTAACGGTACAAGTACGTCTGAATTTATATCCACGGAAGGAGATTCCGTTCGACTATCAGCCCAACCCACACCATTTACAAACAACCTAGACCCATACAGCAGAAAATTTGTTCATATATATATAACAACGAATAATGAAAAAACTGATGAATATTCATAAAATTAGCTAGTGGACACATGAAACATTGAACTCAAAATATTATGACACAAAACCTTTATAGGCCTACCTATCTGAAAAAAAATCACGCACATACGGTACCGAAAAATGGCAGTTCTTGTCGATTAATATTCATATCAAGTTATTACGGTACTAGAACCGTATTACGTAGTTCAATACATACTTACTATCTTTAATATCCAATGAAGTGAAGTTAGAATGAATATAATTAGCTACCAGTACAAGTGAAGGAATATAAAAAAAGTGCAATAAATCTTCCTGTATCTATCTTACGAGTATTCGTTCTTTCTTCCTTCAACAAGTGATTTCGATATTTTCGATCTACTCAATATTTTAGAACTTCGATTCGATATTGAATAGTCAATATTCAATTAATTTGATATCAAAACAATGATTGATATTTACTAAAAAATTGTAAATAACGGAAATACAAGATGATCAAGTGAAAACAATCTTGGAATAAATAAAATTATACTTTCAAAAATATGATTGTCATATTGTCATGTGACCTGAGTCAGTCAGCCTCAGTCAGTATAGGCCTACAGTAGAGAAAAGAATTCAAACACGCCCCGGTGTTAAGTAGAACTACCGGTACCCATAATACAACTTAGTCAAGAGTCAAGACATAGGCCATATGACTTCCAGTGTTGTTTTTATTTGATTCGATTTGATATGTACTGAAAATATAAAATTTCTATATATTTCAATCAATGCGTACAATATGAGGTTTCAATACCACTTGCAATTTTTATAAAATTTCAATAAAATGTTTTTTTTCCAGGATCGTATATTCACAGTAGTGGGTCTGATTCTGTTCATCGCCGCGGGAAGTGTGGTGATCAGCTGCGCCATCGACCTCATCACACCGCCACCAAACGACGACCATCACCACACCTCGACCGTAATGCCCATCGTCATTCCTGATGACGTTAAGAAAACATCGGATATCGGCCTCGCGATGGGATCGCTAGCTATTATAAACGCGGTTGCATTTCTGATAGACTTGATCCTTGCTTGTCAGGAAGTCAGAGAAACTTACACACCACATTGAAAAACTTACTTTTATGGCAAACTTCTTTTGGTTAAATTGATAAATATGTAGCTTTTAAAAGTCAAGATAATTTTGAATTAGAACTTAATGGAATGCTGAACAAAAAGTAAATGCACACTTAGTTTTAAAGATATCAATTGTAGCCTATATACATTGAATTTTCTAGTACCGGTAGATCTCATTGCTTCATAGTATGCCTATTTACTTTTTTACTGTGAATTTGATCAATTTAGGCCTAGTTTCAATTTTGTATTGGTGAGCCTTGATTAATAATATTAATACCATAGACCTACTTCAATTTCAGCTCTTCGAGATTTTAGAAGAATGAAAGAAATACACGTACTAGGGCTACATTGCATGCACAATAGCTTTTATACTATGGTAGGCCTATATAATCAATAAATGATACGGTAATCAGTCAGGTTAAAACTTGATGTCACATACTTTTGTAAAAGAACCCATTAGCTAAATTCCGCCCACAAACGTCAAGATAATTTATTATTATTAGTAGCAGTAGTAGTAGTAGTATTACCATCATTGCTGGTAACGAACAAAATTATCTGGTAATTTTTATGTAGGAGGATCACGAAGTAACATGATAGGCCTACTCATCTTTGGATTTGGCCCCACACTGTTCAGACAAATTGAGTAAACAAGGTAGATGGCTCTCAACTTTTTCAAAAACGTCTACAAGTGGAAGTAGGTACTGATAAAATTGTGTCTGTACCACTAAATTAGTACCGTAACTCTGATTAGTTTGACCCCTAAAAGATTGCCAACGTCAAAAACACATAGCCTATTATAATTATTGCTGTCTCATTCCCTATGACTCACAAAAGATGTAATATGGCATCTTCATATTCAGACCACAATTATGTAAAACTAGTAGACCAACAATGTCAAACGAGAGTGACTTTGCATTACACTCTCAACAGACGAGACTACTGTAGACTGTTTGCTCAATTTTCTCTGTTGTAGCAATAAAAACTGTTTTCTGTGTGCTTTATTGAATAACCTTCATCTTCTTACTAGATAGTACAACCGGTATTTTACCAGCAGTAACCAAAATCCACAAATCCTTTCTTATAGAATGCAGTAGTATTACTGTACCCCACTTTTTATTAGGTTTGCTGTTCGATGTCCAAAAGTAACGTCAATTACAGTAATCGAATTGCATGATAATCTAGGCCTATCAAACGAGAATCGATTATTTTACGACTAAAAAATAATTGTTCGATAATCCATTATTTGAAGAGATTAGAGCCAAAAATGAAAATAATAATGTAATTGAATGAATATCATTCATTAAATACATAGAAACAATTACGGAATGAAAAAATAAACATAGAATTATGGTAGGGTACGTGCATTCAAGCTTAACTCTGCTACATTGTTCATTTTTTGATGAGCGTAGCAAAGTCTCCATCCCACTCTTATGGGGCTCTGTCTGTGTGTTTTTTTTGTTTTGTTTTTGTTTTTTGTTTGTTTTTTGTAAGCACTCCACAGGTCGCAAGGGTTGACTGATCAACATGAAACTAATTTTGTACACGCAAACCCATCCAACTTAGAACTGTATAGTTTTTGGAATGAATCGGTTGGACCGATTTTGAGAAAAATTATCTCAAAGTTTCTAAAAACCCCATAAGATTTGGCTGGGCGGAAAATGTTGAAAAATAAAATCTCTCCAAATGGGATGAAATTTTCTCTAAATGTGTATACATAGATTTTACACATTTTCACGATTTTGTATGCAATTCCAATCAGCCGTTTTGAAGAAAAAAATAAAATAACTGATAATATTCATCAAATAAATCATAAAAATTGTGACAGAATTAAGTTGTCGAGATTCACTGCTTTCTAGATTCAAGAGTTGACCAACAATGAAGTATTTTTTATATAGATCAAGGTGTGTAGAATACCAGAGTCAATGAAGGGGCAAGAGTAGAACTACTTTAACGACTTTTATAGCTTATTCAGATATCAAGGTGTGTAGAATAGCAGAGTCGATATAGTAGCAAGGGTAGAACTACTTCAAGGACTTTTATACCTTTTAGGACTTTTAATGGACTTTTATTCAGGTATCTCGCTCATCTTACAACGCATATTTCGCGTTTGACTAGTTTTGTATAGTAAAACATTTGAAAGGAGTTTCAAAACTGCAATAGATACTACAATAAATAATAATCGTTGGTCAATCGATTTTAATCAATTACTTGCTGATGCAGATTGATTAATCATCTAATATCTGATAAACAATCGATTAATCGATCTGAGTAAGATGGTAGAACCTATAGCTGTGTTCAGAAGAGGAAAATGCTGTAATAGTACCAGTAATGCCTTCGGATGACCAATTAGAAACTGGGTACCCGCCAAATTACCAGACAAATTCCAAGAGAAATCAAGAATTGGTATTTTGGGGCATTTACATCATTCCTTCAAAGTCCCGCTCTTATTCAACAATTTATTAAAATGGACTCACGATCATGATTTAGTCATAAACTCAAGTAAAACCAAACTAATTCACATATGTTCCCCGCATAATAAGGACGGTCGCGCACAAATTGAGATTAGGTATCATACATTAGATTGTCTCCATAATATTAGTTTAGGCTCCACCTGCATGAATTGTACACAGAAAATTGAGAGTGTTGACAGAGTTGTTTATTTAGGCTTGACCATTGACAAACATTTCACTTGGAAACCTCACATTGAAACAATTTGTAATAGATTACGTTCTTGTGCCTTTAATCTTTATATTCTTAAAAATTGTCTGAATTTTTCCTTGCTAAAAACAGTATACGTTGCCTTGGCCGAATCCTTATTATCGTATGGAATATTAGCTTGGGGCAATGCTTCACCTTATCATTTGCAGCTTATCATAAACCTTCAAAGACGAATGCTTAGAATCATTTCGAACTCCCCCACTAATAATGGCATAAATTTAGGAGGAAACGAACTATTTCATCGTTGCAACCTCCTTCCTTTAAATATTTTATTTATGTACCGATTCATACTAAAATTCTACTTCAATAATAATTTCAAAATCATCAACGACCACCCATTTCATACTAGACTCAGACTAGATAATGATTATAAATTACCACTATTTAATAACAAGTACGGAAAAAGAAGTCTGTGTTATGCTGTTCCTTTCAATTTCAATAAAATACCCCAAAACTTACGAGATCTGCAACAATATTCTACTCTTAAAAATGGCATTAAAAAATGGTTAAATTGAACGTAGTCTACTCACATGATTGTAAAATTAATAAAAAATGTTATTATTATTATTCTTATTATTTCTAGATTACTTCTAATCACGTATTCATTATAGGCCTACATTCACAGCATTATCGCCATCTATTATTTTCCCTTTATTATATTTATCTTATATTTATCTTAACCCATCACTGTTACACTGTGTTCATATAATTATTATTCACATGCATATTGTTTTGTATCACGTCTGTTCAAAATTCGCTGATTATACCACAGACAAGCCCAATCCGGCTTTGTGGGCCATAGTGTGGAATTGTGTATGTTTAATTAATAATAAATAATCTTTCAATAAAAAAATAAAAAAAAAAAAATATCTAGGTCGAAGCTTTTTACTTTTGAAAAAAAATACATCTCTTCAATGACTGTCAATCAGCTACTGGTACCCCATAAATAAGAGCCATTTGACAAGTCTCCAGATTTAAAGACAAAAGACCATCAGCTATAAGCCCTTTATTTGAGCTGGTAGTGAGGTACGGGATTGTGATAGTACGAGTTCAACCACATCTGTACCATCGGCGGAAAAGGGGAGAGGGCTGCTTAGATGTATGAAGTAAATGTGTTCACATTTTACAATAGAAACAAATTGATAGCATGTTACTAAGTTCATGGGGCTGGGTAGGTGAAGAGTTATTGGAAATACAAATACTGATACCAGTACCGTATACAGAAAGAATTCGATCAAATTTACCTATTTACTGGTTGTAATGGTCGGATGTGTCCATCCCCCAACAATTGTGCAAGATATTTATAAATGTCTACGGCTGTATCTTTCAGGTTCATCACTTTTTTTTTAGCATCATTACTTTTGAAGGTGAGGTGAAAAAAGTAAGGACAATTATTCAAGGTTGAGCTTACTGCGTTGGCTCTTGTTTGTCCCTTCGCGTTATTGATGCACAATATTCTCCATATTGCGGGTACCTGAGTACCGGTATTGGTACGGTAGTGGTGACTGAATACCTAATAGGCCCCTACTGATACCACAATGCTGATACCCAACCCGGGTACCCAGATACCCAAAGGAATCAGTAGTATGATAGAGCCTTATTGTGTGCACTGAATCATTAATTAATATACTATAGTCACCTATTGGAGTTTCAAATCATTACTTCTACTCATATCACAGATATTCTACGTAAATGTATTTATTCAAATATTTGAGCCTACAGGGCCAGAAATACTTTTTTCAATCTGTCAAGTAATTTGAAATAACAAAAAGATATGAGGGTTACTAAATGGAATATCAGTACGTAGGCTAACTATAGACCTAACAAATGAGATAAAAGAAAAAGTCAATTCTTTTAAAGTTTAGAAAATGTTGGGTCTTCAGTCAAATACACGCACAGGCCTACAACGTTTAAACTTCAAAGGTTTGCTAACGTATAAAGTATCCTGGCCATACCACTGTAGGCCACCAGTACTCGGAACCTGAACAAAGTACATTAACCAATGCTCCAATTACCAGTACCGGTACACGATTAAATCAGAGATTCAAAGCCAATTATATAGGCCTATAAGTATGCCTATGATAACAACAGTAATCATTAAATAAAATTATATGTCTACTTTTTTCAACTCAACACCAGCTTGCTACGCTCCCATTACATCAAAGTCTTAAACGAGACAGTATACAACCGAAATTATACCAAATATCATCTCACGGTATCAGGTTATCATAACCTCACAATCATTGAAACACAATCGATTAACAGTAAGTTAATACAGTAAGTCATGCGACAAAGAGGTAACACAATTCTCATAATGCTGAATAATACTATTCAGTAAGTAAGGTAACCCCAGAGAACTGAGGAAAGCTTCGACGAGACGTATTTCGTAGGTCTGGACCTGGTCTACGACAGAAATTAGGCATAGGCCTACACTCGGAGATATTTTCACAAGCAAATAAGGTCTAGGGCCTAGGTCTAGCAATGTGTACGCAATCATTAGTTAAAGCTATTGTTGTTACAATAGGCCTACCTGTTCAGCTTTTGCCAGCGACAACCACAATTTTCTCCATGTCGAGAACTTCTTCATATCGCTGAAGTTATACTGCATTTCCTTGGAGGCATATCTCGTGGATAGCGGAGAACGATAATTACAATATTCATTGTTTTCAATAAATCCTTCAGCCATTTTCAATAGAATTCTGTCACTTTCAAAATAAACACTCACTGAAATTACTTTTCAAAACACGTGTTGAGCTGGTGTTTCAAATTCTCTAGTAACACTCCCCCTATTTTACAGCTGACTGGATGACAGCTGAATCGAGCCAATCAGAAACCAGGAATCGTACCGCGGACTACTCAGTTCAATACGAATGACATTCATTTATTTCGTGAACATTTAATTTTGCAATATTTCATAGATCAATAGAATTGATGACTTTTCAGACTACTTGATAAAATATTAGTGGAAACACTAATTACAACGTCATTCACGTTGCAATTAAGTTCAATTGTAAAACATGGATTTGAAGACGTGAACCTTTATTTATTAAAGAAAATTACTAGTCAAACTGATGAATTTGAGATTTCTTTTCTACCATAACTGACAGTAATTTCACTAACCATTACTTATCAATCAATGAGCAAAATTGGCTAACTATATGTTTCAAAACAATAATAGGCATTTATGACGTAAATGGTGTTATTATAATAGAATCGTAAGGGGTCAAAGTGTTATCAGATTTCAATTCACTGCTTTTACAGTGAAGGATGCAAAAAGTACGGTGTCTTCGTCTATAGTATCAAATAAAGTACATTTCCAATGCCATATTATTCCTTTTTGTGATTGTTTGAAAAAATCATCTAGGAAAAAGAATTAGACAAGACTTATTGTATGATGTATGACAGTGAGTTTTCAACAAAAAAAAATATCATTATTCTATTTGAAAACGAGAATAGTGTCTAACAGTAATTTTGTCCTCGGTTTCAATTAACAAGAAAATGTTTACAAAATCACACGAATTTGTCGCGCGTGGGAAAAACTATACTGAGTCTTCTGAGACTTTACTTTATAATTATGATTGTAATACAAACAAGAATAAAAGTCAAGGTCCATGAAATGCTGTCGTTGTACTTGAAACTCATACGTGCAGGAATAACCAAGATGTCATCATATGAGTGTATCGTACTTTGTTCTATGAATATTCTATTCTATGAAAGCTATTTCAAAATGTTTAATTTATTTAGGGGTGATACCTACACTATTCGCAATTTTTTTTCTATGTTAATATACTAACATCTATTTATTAATGTCCTTGGTTCATAATTCCATAATCTTTTACTACAATTCTATAATTAACACCTATTTGTTCATTTCATGTCTTTGTTTCCTAAATTTTCAGCTACTAAAAATCTATTATTGTATTATAACTTACTGTCAGCCCGCACACAAGAATATTAGATTCTTAAGCGGGCTTCTGTTCTATATTATTTTTGTTTCGTTTTTGTTTTGTATACCAATCCATGTACAATGTAATTCTTGGAACAGAATAAAATGAATTTTGAATTTGAATTTTGAATGTTGGCATGAATTTGGTCAACATAAATAAACGTAGTATAATTATAATGAACTGATCGGTGGCGGTTCGAGTCCTGACTAAGACATAAATTACGACAGTATATAATTAAATCTGTAAGACCCCATCATTATAGTGTGCAGTGTCCAATTTGTAGCTCACTAATTACTAATTACTAACTTACCAATTAGGACCTACCAAGTCAATAATTTAAAGTTGAAATAATAATCCATTGTAAGGCATTGTTACCATTCATCTCAATATAGACATATAAAAATCAACTATTATCACTGTCGATGGGAGGAGCCTAACCTAAAGCTCGGTTGCCTCTACTAAAGCTGGTGTCAAAAAGGTTTTCTTAAATTCTCCCAAATAAATTTAAATTGTATTGAATTTCATAATATCAGTAGGGCCTAACACATGGCACCGTAGGTGTATACTAATGTATTTGAACACTGTTACCTATATGGGTATGGCTTTCAAATGTGGTTTCAAAAAGAAAATATCACGTTTGAAAATTTAGAAAAATATCACGTTAATCGAGTTTATAAAATTACGAACTGTTTTTTTTTTACCAATCAATCCAACCGATTTTACACAAAATATTTTTAAATCTATTCGCGTATAAATGAAGTGATTGGTACATTTTACTTATTGATTTTAAAACTCTGATTGGCATATGGAGCATTCACACAGAAATCCCACACGAATTATATTTCTCAGATGTGAACTGAATTGGAATCTGATCTGATAGTGGTCTACTTATACACGCAGTTCACCATGTCAGGAATATTGATTACTTTTATTTCATTCATACTCTTTCAAATTCATTTATAAAAGCGATTCATAAAGCAAAAATGTAAATTTGAAATATGTGAATATTTTTCGTCTTTTTATAACCTATTTGTCACAAATTAAACAATCTACATGTCCATTACTATATTTTATTATATAGTTCAACATTACTGTTGAAAATGTCGTTGTGAGAAGTTCTCTCCTTTATGATTAAACTTACGCTGAAATAACGAGAAATGAAGGTTCCAATCAACCGTTTCTTATATTCAAATCACTAACGCAACGGAAATTCGCACCTTCATCTTTCGTGAATACAAGATCATACTTCATAGATTAGATAATATGCAAAAAAATGCTCTTGCATTATTAGATGAGCGTAGCGAAGTCTCCATCCCACTCTTATAGGCTTTGTCTGTGTTTTTTTTTTTTTTTTTTTTGTTTTGTCGGCACTGCACAGGTCGCAGGGTTTGACTGATCAACATGAAACTTTTTTTTTTACGGGCCAACTTTTACAACTTAGAACTGTATAGTTTTTGGAATGAATCAGTAGATTAGATTTTGAGAAATATCATGTCAAAGTTTTTAAAAACCCCATAAGATTAGGCTGAGTGAGAAAATTTGAAAAAATGAAACCTCTCCGAAAAAAATAAAATTTTCTCCGAGTGTTCAAACATGGATGATACACATAACCACCATTTTGTGAGCAATTCGAACCAGCCGTTTCGAAGAGAAAAATTCCAATAACTGTTTTTATACATCAAATATATGGAAATGAGCCAAGATTCACTGCTTCCTAGATTCAATATTTGCCCAAGCATTAAATATTCTTCATATTCGTCAAGGTGTGTAGAATACCAGAGAAGATAAAGTAGCAATTAAATGAAGGACAAAGTGCGTAGAATACCAGAGTCAATAAAGTAGCAAATGTAGGACTGTTATTATACCTTATTCAGATATCTCGCTCATCTTACAACGCATATTTCGCGTTTGCCTAGTAATAGGCATAATGATTACAAATTCAAACGAGATATCTTCGACTATGCTGTAGAAACGGATATATTTGACTTCAGTATAACTTCATGTGTAATTGTGTACGATGCATACAAAAATGTGTTGACTTTTGTTGTCGGAAGTCAGACGTTGATCTATGACCCAGTAAACATGATTTGTCCATCATACCAAACAGCGAACACTAATTTTGTAGCAAAATGCGTAAATAATACAGAGTAAGTCATTATAAAATACCGTTACGAAACACATAAATAATAAACAACTTATTCTAATCTTAATAAGCTGTTCGCATTTCTTATCGATAAGTGTCAAACTATCACTATGATACTCATTTCTATGAGTAATTCTTAAAAACTTTCTACTTTCCATTTCAAATATTATCTTGAGTCTTGACCGATATTTTATTCTGGATACTTCTAATTGCATACAACCTTTTGGAAGAAAATTTAGCATATATAGAAAAAGTTTACATGTTTGCTGTTGAAACAATAAGCTTCTTTCAAGTGATGCCACATATTATTGTAATAAGTGTACAACAATTTCCTCCATATTAATTCTCCAATCACAAATTAGAGTTAGATTGCTTGACCCCAACTTTTTTAGTTGCTAGAGTAACTTTTATCTTAAACTGTTTTTACTGTGAGAATGAGTTTTTTGACACATGCAAGAAGAGTGTATTAGTAGCATAAGGAATGACTGTAGAATATGATAGGATTGAATGAATATTAGGGTTTTAATACGCATCGACAGATTAGTATGAATGAATGTGGGGAATGAATGTATGAATGTGCAGGATGTTGTGTATGAATGTTCTTTTTTTCCATATGTATATCTTACACACATAGTTCAGTTTTAGTCTATATTACGTTATTTTTTATAATATTTTTGACGTGCCTTATATTTTATCATGACCTATTTATAGAATGTGAAAATCAAATTGTCAAATAAAGTATTGAATTGAATTGAACCTGACATTGACTTAGACATGCTATCTCCCTGTTGTTACAACAATCAAACGTAAAAAAAATAGTTCTCTCGAGTAGAGCACATCTTTAAATGTTGACAACCTGTGTAACTAAATGCCAATATTGATGAGGAATATTTTAAAATATAAATTTGTCTCACGTCTCGAGCATCGACCCAGCGCGTGAATCATGATGCAGCGTTGAAGCGTAAGAAATGTCACAATTTAAATAGTATGGGTTCTAAACCAGTACAAAAGTTTCCATTTATACCATCTTTCAACATATTGTATCCATCCTTCTGGCTCCGTCAAGGTTTACATTGGGAACTTAATTCATGTCGGACATAGCTTCGAGTCCCGCTTAAGGCAATGGTTTTTGTGAACATCAATTATTGACTTATCATCCGATCATTCTTATACCCTCCAACAACTTATAGCCGTTAGTGAAGTCCGACTAACATTAAACGTCATCTTTAAAAACATTCTGTAATGTCATCCATAACCTTATTTTACCACTTCCAGAATATCGACATCAGATTATAAAAACTAAGATTTAAATATATACAAAATCTCAGGAAATGATATTAATTTTTATTCAAACCTACTCACAAACAAAGCTAATGGTACTCACCAATAGTACTTGATAATTAAGCCTCGAAACTTCCTATCGCATAGACAAAACAATAGAAAAGAACATCCGTTCGTCGTTTCATCCTTCATCTTACAACTAATTACTATAGAAGGTCAGTTTCGAACGTTTACCGTGTGAGATTTACCATATCTAACAATGCATTCATCCATTCAAAACAATCAAGATCATATTTCATGAGTGAATGCGTTAATGTGAGAAAGTTTCCCTCAATGTTGCAAAACTCGACATTGACAGCAAGAGGGGACACCGTTGTGTAAGCAGAATCACGGGGACGGTAAGTTATTGTTGAACCAACGGATGTTTCGGATAGAATTCTCGTTTTTTTTGTCATGGAGTGATTAGACCATGCCAACACCTTAACCTGTGGGTTACCTAGGTGACAGTCTGTACTGGGCGGTCACACAAGAAGGATCGGAAAAACGAAGAGAGGAGACATTTTCAGTTCAATTTTCGTGAAACGTGTAAATAAAATTATAACATGGAGCTTTCTTTACGGTGTTATCTTTGGATATGGATGCTTTTTGGTGATGAGTAGATATTTAAAAAAATCAATTACAAATTCAAGAAGAAAGTGAAATGTTATTAAACATGAATTATTATGAAATGTGTTTGTTCAAGTTATTGAAATAGACATTTGTGTGTATTGAATAGTCTTGGAGGATAAAGACAAGTTGAACGAAATGGGTTGTGATGGTTTTGCTGTTTTGAAAGGATTCGAATTGGTGAGTTAATCAACATACATATTGATTGATAATTATTGAAATAGTAAATATTAAATGGATGTACCGTATTTTTTCAACAGAATAGCATTAAAAACCTATGTCCATCAGGATAGAAATATACAAATCAAAATAATATGAGGAGATAGACTACTTATATTACGAAAGATTCAGGATTTGGATCATTTTTGACTTGCTATTTTGTTCAAAATATGCCATCAATAAAATAAGAATATGTATTTTTTCTAACAGCCTTAATTGTCTATGAGTTTCATGTCCTTTATGAACACCAACACCAGAAAACACTTTCAAAGTCTGAAAAACTGCTTTCAAGAAATAAGCAAATTCCAAATGTTTGGTAAAACTATTGTTGCATTTTGAAAAACTATAACACTTGCTTGACGTGATATCTTTATAGTTCATAGGCTTATTACATCTAAACATCAATCTTCTCTTCATCTCTCTAATAATAATTCACAACAATTGATGAATTTGTAACTATTCATTACTGTGCAGCTAGAGAAGAGAAAATATAACAAATATGCTTTCATAGAAATAATGTAAAATAAATTATAATTAAAATTCAAGACAAAATTATTCACTTAAAACCAACATTAAAACCAACATTAGCTGCAACTAGATTTTATCTGATCACAATGAAAAT
Organism: Brachyptera risi; assembly: GCA_964007535.1. Lineage (NCBI taxonomy): Eukaryota > Metazoa > Arthropoda > Insecta > Plecoptera > Taeniopterygidae > Brachyptera > Brachyptera risi. Next base: position 20,892,099 of record OZ023337.1, read on the forward strand.
ATTTATCAACCCAATTCTCGATCATCTCAATTTCAAAAATTATAATTAATTTATTTCTCCTTCAGAACCCGGCCGTCTTTCCGAGTCCTGACGCAGACATTACTCAATTCCGTTAATATTTCTATACAGAATCGGTGATGCCTACCTCATGACTCATGGTCTCTGAATAACAAAAAAAAATAATTATGATTTCTAAAATCATGTTGATTTCTAGTTTTTTCCAAATCAAGGAAAAAAATTGATAAATATTATCATTAGTCATTAAAATCTAGTTTCAGGGTTCTAATGTCCTCTAATGCATACCATATTATGGTCTGCTTTAGGAAAACTTCCATTCACTCATCTCTCAAACATAACCAACGACAATGTTGTTCCTAGGCTGTCTGTATCGTCTGCATCATACTGAAAAGAGTCACCGACGACTTGGCGTTTAGCGTCTTCTACCTACGTCAGAAGTTGTCGAAAGAATGGCCGTTCCTAAACAACGTTACTTGGGAAGAGAACGGATCGAGTTTTGCCGATATAACATACGGAGGATTCGTCATTATAACTGCGGGCCTTCTGATTGGCTACGTCATGAGAGAGCTGAGAAGCTCACGCAAGATGGTAACACAGATTATCGGAATGTAGTTTGTCACTTATTTTGTTAGTTCAACAACACTCCAATGATGCATGTAGGTGGACATACAAACATGCATTTATTCACAATGAATTTTTGGTTCTGATGATTTTTTACACAATGCTTGGAGATTTTAAAACTTGTTATGGTAATTTTTTTTGTGAGGGGGCAGGGGTGACTTTAGATCAAAAATGTTGAGAAGTGCGCATCTGTGCTTAAAATTATATAATATATACATTCTTTTTTCTTTACGGCTGGGTGGTACACTGTCACACACATGGTTTGGTTCACTACGTACTGAGCAGGAGGGGGGGGGGGGGAAGTTTCATGTACAATGGGATGATTGAGTAGTCAATAGAATTGCAAGATGAAAATAATTGTTTTACTTTCTGAGGGCCTGGTATTCACCCAATGATAATCATTTTGAAATGTACATCAATTATTTGTAATTCTACCGTAATACATTAATGCAGGTACCTTATTCATTACTGAATGATAAATCTTGCTAAATTTCCATGAAGTGAGAGAAACTGCCGAAAAAAAATGAAAAACCATTTTTCAGTATGAATTGATGAATAAATTGATTTTTGTTCAAAAATTTCACAGAAATAAGTTTGTTATAGATAAAACTACATTTTGAGTCTCAACCAGCGGCTTACCTAGTGCATTTCCAATAATTTGGCAATAGAAAATCATTGACACATATACTGTTGTGCACCACCTTTGTTCACAGCCCTGACAAAAACCAGATTATTCAGAGGACCATATTGCAGCACAGTCACTCAATGAACTCCAGCATGATATTATTTTATGAGAGCAATCATTGACATTTATAGCTGTGAAATTACAAACTATTAAGATGATAAGATAACTTCCACTAATATTTGTTACGAGCAGGCATGCACTCGATACGAAATCTGCATTTGCTATCAAGACGTAGAGAAGGGAAGTTGTAGAGAGCTATGCTGTGTTAGGGGCAAAACGCTGCCGGGCCTGCCAAGCTGTTTAACGTGAACGTTGTTAATTCCTCAGCTCACACTTTTGAGAGAGAACAATAATATATCCAGGTCTATGATTGAAAGAATTCCTTGTATTTTCTATTTATGAAACAAAGAGTTATTATTCTCATTGAATTCTGATTTGTGTTAGACCTCCCTTTTTCAGTCATTAACAAACTAACAAAAAAATCAAATTGATGGTTCAAAAATAACAGTTGTGAGATTTCGTGCAACATTTCATGCAGAAAAACAATGCAATGCAGGGAAATCTAATATTAGTTATTAGGCAGTAGGGTGGGACAAACTGAGTACTGGTAATCGATATGGGAGAGCGGTGGATTTGAAAATGATTCATTGAGGTTTCAATGTTTCAATGTTTATTTGCTGATAACTTGGGAAATACCAGTGTTGAACAGGCTATCATTTCCGGTGGTTGAATGGTTTACATATATCTATGGATTAACCTAAGTATAAAAAAGATGAGAGAAAAAACTGTATTATATATAACATTGATCATACTTGTTCTACCATTATAATTTTATTGTATTGCTGAGCCACTAAATAGTAGAAGTTACATAGCCTAGATTTTAATTTAATTAATTTCTTATCATCACAGTTATAATTTCAATTGAATGGAATATTAAATCACATATTCAGAAATAAGAACTTGTCCACATGTAACTACTAATTATACAATCTGTAAAGAGAATCAAGAACTGAACTGAATATGGGTGAGCTTAATAATTATCTATTCTGTAATTTTCAGGAGACATTTTTCCTTCTTCTCGGATTCATCCTGTTTGCCATAATAGGTGGTCTTGTTTTGGCTTCCATCGAATCTGTCCCGCCCGACCTGATCAATAACGCGGCAGCTCTCGGAGCAATGTCACTAGTCGGAGCTCTTTTATTCTTGTTGGATCTTCTGTTATGGCCAAAGCGACCAGGAAAAATCAGATACATACCAAAAATAGATGCCATCAATCAAACCGACCCAGCTTCCACGATGGTGGACTTAATTCCGATTGAGGTAGAAAATAAATTGACTCAAACTAATGGATTTGTAAGAAATTATACGACCGAAGATAAAAACCATACCGGAGTTATGGGAGAGTTGAGATCAAGTTTGAAAAACTCAAAAATGACAACGTACAACGATAAAGGAGGCACCCCTGATCTGATGAAAGGTCAAAAAGGATATTATGGTGGTCAAAATATTAGTGAAAGGGATGGCATAGTAAACGAGGGTTATCAAAATGGATACAGAGATAACAATGGTCATTTGGAAAGCCAAGTATTTGAGAAAATGGGCGACAGACAGAAGTCTTCTGGCAGATATCCAGAAGATCAAAAGTACATGGAACAGTGCGAGATTCCGGTAAGTCACAATCTGGACAAATTCCAAAAGAAATATACAAAACGTACCGGTACTGGTTACAGTTCAGGAGAAAGTGATTTCGATGATTTTATTCATTTGCCGACAGTCTCTTTCTTACTGGCGGAACGGGGTGAGGAACGACGGAAGAAGACACTAGGTTCAAGAACGCCAACGGAACGAATAGGCGGACGGGGAACGCAGATGCTACCTATGATGCCGCTCATGAAAAGTGACAATAGCGAATTCCGTAGAACGCGAAGTATCGAGAATATGGTACGTAAGGAGGATCTAGACAGAGAGAGAAGAGAAATAGAAAATGAAAGAGAAGAATTAGCGAGAGAAAGAGAGAGATATTTATTTGATAGTAGAAAACACAAAGAAATGCTAGCAAGTCGTGAATACGACAGAAAGACACAATCTGTGACGCCAGATTATCCCGAAAGTGGTTATTACCGTACACCAGCATTGACGCCAGATTTCAACGCGCAACGGAAAAAAAGTGTAACTATAAAGGACCCGGATGTGGACGAAGTACAAGAGAAACTATCTCAACAAGGTTTCAAGAAAGTCGATTCGGAACCGACACGACGTAAATTCGTGGGGTTTAGTCAAGATTTACCTGAATCTGGTGACCAGAAACGTCACATGGAACATTTTCGTTTTGACAGTCGTGACGCTAATTCAGTGCGTCAGTCTCCCGAAAGCCGTTCTACTCCGTCAACTCCGATGGATCCCGGTTTTGTCTTACACACTGCCACCAACTGGCCAGAGACAAATCCTAAAACTCTGTCGCAATCACCCGGTGAAAAGGGTCATTATCGTGCGTCATCAGATGATGAATATAGACCTATGTTCGATCCCCCTTTAGGCGAGGCTCCTATAATACCGATGAGCCAGAGAGCCGGTAAAGCATCACATTTCAAACTAGAAACTCCAAGGAAAGAAGATATGGACGATGCGCCGTCAGGTGGCTCGATTAGAACGCAGCTGTTTCAGAAGTGGTCAAGGCAACAGAATGCAAAAGTGGTTCGAGTGAATCCTTGAATACAGTCAAGTGTTTTCCAGTGAATAGACATAAATACAATAAAGCATAGGCATAAAGAAAGAACCAAATGATTATTTTGAAGATAAGTTGAAAAGAAAGTGATGTTATCAATTGCCAAACAAACATTTTTGAAGAAAAAAAAAAGAATACAGACAAAATGGCATGGTGAAAAATGTTGTATGTTTTCTACTATATTTTTAATGAAAAATAATGTAAGAAAACTGATACTTGAGATGTATAGTCAATAATAATTGAGTAAACATAATGCTTGTCAGTGTCCATTTAAACAATGACCTTTTAAATTATGTAAAACATTATGAAGTCATTTAGATAGTGGGAAATTTTCACTTTCATTTCCCTCTTTCTGAAACAATATAGAGCATACATGTATTGATTAATATTTTTACACTAAAACTGTTAAAAATAATAGTGTGGTAATTATTGTCAAAGAGAACTGTTCATTCATGCAGCAATCTTGAACAGTAATGAAGGGTCTTAGATAAGAAGTACAGTTAAGTATTATATATTATTAACATGAAATTGAGCCTAGAAAAAAGAGAAAGTGTGGGAAAGAATAATATTATTATACATTACCATTACTTCAAATTATAAGATAAGAGTGAATGATTATCAAGTACCTCAGCCAGCATATTGAGGGCAGTAGAAGCATGGATACGATTGTAATGGATATTTCATTGTTATTGGATATGGATGATCAGATCGAGTTGTAGGCCTATTAATAACAAGTTCCAACTTTGACCTTACCTTATTGTCATTGTTACTTGCAAAAGAAATAAAATGTTTTGATCTATGAGACTTAATTATTTGTAAATTGAAAGCCAAAAAGTAGGAGTTATTGATTGGTTATACCATACGGTATTGAGTTGTCTTAAAAAAATATATATATTAGAAAATATGGAATTACCTTATAAAATTAAAATATACAAAATAAAAATAGTAAAAATACTTTTCAAAAAATACTTGAAGATACAAAAAAATTCAAAAATACTTTTACTTTTCAAGTAAAAATAGAATATAGACTTGGGAGTCACAAAAGAACAATTGAATATAATGAATCATGAATAAAGAGAATAATATACTCAAGGTATTATATTTATGATACTACTATATTATATTATATTACTTATATTAGCCTTAATTGGGGAACAAAGATTTTGTATCAAGTTTCGATGTTATTTAAAAAAAAAAGGAACTAAATTATATGGGTTGAATTAACTAAGAATGTCAGCTACATTAAATTTGGCATTTTTCGTTCATTCTGATGACGATTCTGAAGAAAATAAATGTAATAAATCAAACTTGATCGCAAGTATAAGCTTAACAGCAAATCAATCATTTGTAGTTAGTAAGCAAACATGGTTAATGAAAAATATCACAAATTAAAAATAATTAAAATACTTTATTTAATCTGTTACAACATTCTTAAAAATTATAATAGTCTATAAATATAATATAGATATTCATAGGCCTAGATGTAAGCGGTCATATTTTGTATAATTGTAAAATGTTAGTCAACTGATGATAGATATTTGGGCGTACAAACATGCTGGGATAATGGCATGAATCTTATTTTTAATAATAATATTATTAAGAGATTCAGAGTATATACATGATACATAATTGATTGTTGTAAACTCTAATAAAATATCCATGGATCATGAACAAAGAATTGAAGGCTATTCATATAATATTCAAATCAAATAAACCACGCAGTTTGAAATAATTCAAGTGACACGTTATTATTCGTACAAAACTAACCGAGCCAACTATTAAATATGAAGATCACAATAGCATATTTACGATCCTTTACTTGATTACGAAATGAAAAGTACTCCATTACCTCAGTCGTAAATAGCAAATATGAAAATCTAGCTGCTCTCATGGGAACTGAATGAATTTACACAACTAGAAGATTATTGAAAATTATTCCTCAAAAACAAAATACACTTCAAATGTCGTTGTCTATATGAACGGAATAACCGATTAAAATGTAGCTAAATTATAGACACTACAAAACTAGAACTTATTATATACAAAAAAACTGTCTGGTGAGTCTGAGTCACCTTTTTAATTGAGCATTATTTAAGTTTCAAGTATAATTTCGTAATACCCAATCACTGACGCTCGTACACGCGTCTGCACTCTTAAGGTTTCTGACCTAACTAATGAGTGACAATCTTGAGAAATGATGGTAAATATAATGATGTTACACACCTATTGTCTAGTTTTTAATGACAACCTTGACAACAAAGGGATTCCCACGACTACTACAATGACCAATTTCATAGGTTACATTATATTCTAACATTATGATGACATAACAATGCGTGCATGCATAGGAGCTCAATTATAAGACAAACAGTGATACTGAGAATTGGGACATATAGACATGAGGGTTGGATATTTAATCAAATATCAATCATTACTTAATGATGGGACAGATTGGAGAATAGATCTACGAATTTGAATTTACGAAAAGCATTATAATTTCACTGCGTAATAAAAGCCTAGCTAGCGAAGATTGATGAAGAACCTTACGTATTCAACATATTTAAGCTCGCTGTTCACGCCCACAAGTGTAGTAAATTGGCCCATTCAATTTCTTAAACACAGTTCATATCAACCAACTTTGTGTGAATTAAAAAACAGTTACAATTGAAATGCTCAAGGACAACTGCTTAAAAATACAAAGACATGAAATTTCTCCATTTGTGATAAAACTATTACTAGTATGTTATCACAACAATGGTACAAGTTCAAGTTCATAAAACTTATAAATTAACTTAATAAGGGTATCAGATAGGCCTTCCTGCCCTTTAGAAATATAATTCTTTTTGTAAATCCAGACTCAATAGTAGGAATAATAAGCTACTATCAAAGTCTTTATATAACAATAATACCAAAAACTTTGTTCATTATTGATTGAGTGCAAACATCGTGACAGGTATAACTGAATACTTCGAAAGACAATGAGTGTAGCCTATACACGATAAGTTACCTAAAGACTATAATGATTAAATGGTAAACTTAAGGTTAGGTTCAAGATCTTAGTTTCTGCTCCATGGTAATGTATTGTCGAATGAGACGCGAGATCTCGTGCGCTTGGTCGGTTTGTAGCCGGGTGATTCGCTGTTGCATCAAGTTACCGCACTTCATGTCGAGGAACAGCGTTCCGTCTTCGGACTTGACCTTGCGCGTCGATATCACCTCGGAGAATGTGTAGTGCATCAGTGTCTCCTGAAAATTGACAACAGATTGAGACCATATTAAAGGAAATAGTCACGAGCAAATAAATTACTTCAAATAAACATCAAAAATAATTGTTAATAACAATAACAATTGTTAATAAATAACGTCCTCAAAGTAGGTCTATAAAAGTGAAGCAATCGACTATACCTACATAACTTCAAAGACTCTTAAGAGTCTTCAAAGTTATGTATCTGTATATTTATGTATATTTATATTTATTTTGTATATTTATGTAATCTGTGAATTCACAGATTCTTATAGCAGAACAAGACTTGAGTTTCCCTTACACGCTTCTAGTCCCTTTGCAAAGTATGCAAGTGGTAGTATCACTGAGCGATTGGGCAGTGCCCTTCGAGTGAAAAATCACTTCAGGCATTGTTAAGCTGAATCCTAACACATTTTCTAGTCATCTTAACAGTTATCGGTTGAAATGACGACTGGGCACAAATAATCAATCAATCTGCCAGAATGGTACACAATTATTATTAGGGTTGCAGTTCGATACGAAAATTGCAAACGATATCAGAACTTAATATCCAACTGCTGAAGCCTAATGAAAATTATTCAATCAAACAAATCAAATGGGAAGGAATGCAAGGTGGGAAGTCACGATTCTCGATACTGTTCTAGTTTTGGTTTTTTCTCACCCATTTTATATATATATCTCAAACTCAGATAACCAATTAAATTGGGCCAGGGGGTGTTTCCACCAGTTTTTCTAGGGGAGACTTCTCATATCAATCGGTTCCTGCCAGTTCCAAATTCTTCCTCCTCTTCTTCACTACTGCTAGGCCTATCCTCTATTTCTTCTTCTCTTCCTACGAGTTCCCTCCATCGTTCTCTATTCTCCCACCATCTCTCGTCACTTCTTCCCACTTTTCTCCTCGGTTGACTACCCCAAACTTGACTCCCTTCTGCCACCTTTCTCTTGGTCTTCCAACTCTTCTCTTAGCTCCATTGTTTTCTGCTATCTCGAACATTGCTCTCGGTATTCTCTCCTTTTCCATTCTCCGCAATATGCTCGCATTATGCCCGTACCACCTAAAGTCTCTCCCTTTCCAATTTAAATGATAACCTTTCCACTCCCACTTTCTTCCTTATATTACTGCTTCTCTTCTTCTCCAACTTTGACACTCCTACTATTTTATAATATCCTTAATTAAAATCGACTCTCAAGATGGTCAATTTCCTTCTCAAAGGAGAAAGTTATTGACACTCTGATAGTTATAAAACAATCTTTGAAGGAAGCTATACGAACACATGACGAGCATGCCAAGCTCTTTCCCCCACATACAGATATTATACTCAGCATGGGCTCACACAATTACTAACAGCAACGAGGAACCGTGCGCGAAGGCCATATTGTTTAATATTACCCAACTTTTGATTTTGGCACTTCATAACTTTGTTTGTCACTTTTTTGGTTATTTGACTTGGTTATTAATAACAATAATTATTATTTATTTGAGCTATTTCCGATTTATCGATTTGATTTCGATCATCGTTTCGATATGCCGGCACTAAACTGTCCGAATATTGAATCGATCAAAAATATCTTAATTGTACGGCAACCCTAATTATTATCTGTTGTATTTTTTACTTTTCATCTATTAATGACACTGTAATTATGACTGGGTTGAGGTTCATTTGTGTTGGTGGATGACAAATGAGGTGATGGGAAGATGAGACAGGTTAGTTTTTAGTTTCGGATAGTGGGAAGAAAATAATCATGGGCTTTTATTGAGGAAATATCCCAGTATTCACTTTTCAGTCACACAGAGAAACCACGACAAGCCTCTGTCAGGGTGGTTGACCTAATGACAAGTCAACATGCTAGCCACTGGTCCACCTGTCTCAGTACTGTGTTTCTATTGGGCAATGTATTGTATTGGACATCACAGAAGAGTGTATAGAGGTAAAGTACTGTGTAAGATTGAGTAAGATCACTTTAACTAGAATTTTACTCTCCATTTTTCACTTTCTTTTATCGTATCAATGTTATTTTAACGTTGCGTGACATGTTCTGAAAATATATACCCTCCGTCTTCGGTAAGACTTACTATACAATATTCAGCATCAAGTTATATTATTCTCAAGCTTTGCCCAACTAGTATTTGTGATTATATGGAAGAAATCTATAGAGTCTACATATTCTCTCTAAATCCATACTTACATGTGTGACAAGGTCAATAAAGTGGACACCATGTCGATTGAGAGCTAAAATGTGTTCGGCACGTTCTTTAGGGTCGGAAATACGTTTCACGGCAAAGAAACTCGAACCGAAGAGCGGCCATTTTGATAAGATTTCTGCAGAAACAACGATTAGCATTAGAAGATTAAGACAGAAATTAGATTACCTGTCACAATATCAGTACGATATTTGATCAATAATTACATAAGGAGTTTATTTCTACGCTAAAATGTATCAATTTAAAAATACTATTCATTAAATATGAAATGAGTGCTTACCTAGAACCTGAGCTTTAGCTTGAATTGTTTGCAGTGGCTCCACCTCTCTCCAGTTTCCCTGTACCATGTTTACCCATTGACCGGGCTTGACATCTCGCACAGCCAATGCTGGCTTCGGTAACAAGAACTTCGTCTCTTTCATTGTTGGAATGTTGGTCATATCGGCGGCCCGGTGAAGCAAAGCAGCCATCTTAGCAATATCATACTGAAAAAAAACGTCAAAGATGTTAGTTGTAATATGTATCAATTATCCAGCTGTCATGATACAGTTGGTTCCAAGTTGATGAGAAGAAAAAAATGGAAAGTAAACATTACTGAAATTCAATTCAGCAAAAATATATGGCATTGGTCTGAAGGAATTTAAATATAGTAGTAGTAGTAATTTGTTTATTGGCAAAGAAGATATTTACATACATGTTGATACAATATTCACACAACACATATCGAAGCAATTTCTATAATAATATATATCCATCAATATTATGCAAATCATAAAATAAAAACACATTGAGTATTTAATGTGTAATGTGAGATACTATTAGGGGGCCTATATCAAAGTTCAGAGAGGAGAAGCGAGAGAGAGAAAGAGCGAGAGAGAAAATCCCATCCAACATTGTGAGACTTGATTCAAGTACTTTAATTCAAGTTGATTTTTAAATTGAATTTTAATGAAGTTTTAATGTGGAATTTTTTTTGGTCCCCGATATAACTTAGATGTTGGTAGACTTGAATCAAGTACTCTAATTCAAGTTGATTTTTAAATTGAATTTTAATGAAGTTTTAACGTAGAATTTTTTTTGAGCCCCGGTTTAACTTAGATGTTGGTGGGGTCGTTAAACAAACAAACGGTTGAATTTTGATATAATTCAAATTCTTCTATTTTTATAAATACATTTGCATCCAAGAAAAGGAAAGATGCAAACCACCCGCACGCTAGTGTGTGGAATAGGGAGGGCGGTTGCTCAGATACTTTTTCTTCCAAGAATAACAGAATAAATGTGTATAAGAACAGATTTTATCTCTATCCAAATGATAAACCATTGCTGTTTGTTACTGTCCATACATAATTTCAATGAAGACCAAGTTTCAAAAATTGTGTTCAGATAGGCCTAATATTCACATTCTGAGCTTCAATATTTGATAATAATTTATAATTATTAATTAATTCATTGGCATATCAATTGGCAATTAGTTTGTTACTTACAATGATATCCTGGTCCAACTGTTCGCCCGGCATGACTAATAATAATCCCTCGAGATAATCGGGCGCAATCTGGTTGAATACGACTTCGATGTAAAGCTGCGAATCGAGTCGCAGCGGGAAATGCCACACGGAGCGGCAGAAGATTAGATAAAACACCTGAAAGAGTGAAGAAACAATAATGAATTATTATTAATTGAATATTATGAACAGCGGTGTTAACCAAATTACAGATGTCAAGTTAGAAAATGGTTTTCATTTATGTTTCTGGTGCTTGTAAACAAAACAGATACCTCGCTTCAGAGTTAGTATGAATATATTAAGATAGTATTTAAAATAAGAATCAAATTTGTTCAAACTTGATAAAACCACTTATTAGAACAATATCAAGATTCTGGAGATATTCCATTTTGAAGGGATACATTTTTGAAATTTGAATTTTCACTCAATGCTATTCGCACGGAGATTTTAAAAATTATTTTCCGACAAGAGTGTTGTGTACCGATTTTACTCAAAAACAATAGGGGGCTATTCTGGTACGACAGCAGTTCCAGGAAAAGTTTCGAATTGATCGATTACTCTATTTGATCTGTATGCCGCACACACGCACACAGGCACACAGGCACACACACACACACACACACAAACAACAAACATAAAAAACATCCCCGATTTTTTCCAGTAAATGTAGGTTTTCGCTACGCTCATCTCAATACCAATGTTCAAAATGGGAAAAGAGAAAAATCCAATACTCGATACGCAACAAGGAAAGATAAGAGAACAATAATATTTGAATGCCCGATAAAATAGTGATTTTTCAACAACTTAACATTTTCATGAACAGATTATTCTTATTTCTAGTGTCAAGTTCTGCATCTTAATACAGACGACTGTACTAACCTGTTGGTTTTTATGCAGTTCGGTAGTGACGTCTAGAATGTACTCGTCCCTCGCTAGTGGCATTGTAAACGTGTCACCCTCGACGATACAGTATAGAGAGAACTCCTCCATCTCGGAAGCTGTTTGAACGTTGATTACAGCACACATCTCTTCAATGACGTCCTGTTAGACATGAGAAAAATCATTAACTCTTGAGTAATATGCCAACTGATGATGATTATTGCTTGCTTAAAGACCCCACTAACACAGGGGTATGAATGAGCAGGTGATTATGAAACTTTGACATGATGATAAGTGAAAGGTTGTTTACAAAAACCCACGTCTTATGCGGGACTCGAACCCACGCACAACGGTGACTTCAGTTTCTGAGTGTTGCCTCAGCTGACCAAGCTACCGAGAGTGGCTATTTCCCAATTGATCTCCACAGTAGACTGAAACCCACATGATATGAACATCAAAATTTATAATTTTTTGAAATAGTTGAAAATGGTAGTTGGATTTCCGTTAGTAATATTTATTTGTTACTTTTATTTTTGAATATAACAACTGGTGCCCAACAATCTGAATAATTTCAACTATATCATATAAAAATAAGTCTGCTCCCATATTTGATGAATATTCATAGGATTATTAACTATTGTTAATATATTCATCATGCACATGCACTGAACATATACATTACAAATTATTGGACCCAACTTTGAATTAAATCATAGGCCAATTATGATATAAGATTAGATACCGGGTACTATGCTTTAAAAAATAATAAATGATGGAATAAAAATGAACAAGTTAATGTTATCATACTTGGTGACTACAGTAAAAGGCCACAACGTACTCTGCTTTTGTTCTATAGACCCCATAAACGTTCACTGACAACGATTAACTTCATCTACCACAAATTGATCATTATTTACCTGGACTACGGTGGTGGACTTGGTGTTAACGACTCTTTCTGAACCGCCTGGTAGCTGATAGATTTGTCTCTTCGAGTTACGTCCTGCGGAGATTGCCGTCAGCTCTTCAACGCTCGGTACATTCTTACGGCCACCATGGCGGAAAGTCTTACGCAAGTTCTGTAGGCAAACTGTGGCAGTACCTAAACAGAAGACAATGTATTTGTATTATTACAGTGATGATATGCTGTCTGCTTATGAAATGACAATGCAGTCAGTTTCCTCCACTTACAAAAGAAAATGTCTTATGGTAATGCTTTAAAAGATGCTGGCAGAGCAAAATATATTAATGCAAACAATAACTAGAGGGACCACTAACTGTTGTGGGAGGTAGGTAATCTGTTCAAAATGCTGCGTTAAAATGCAAACATATTACTGTAATATTTTATCTAAGCATACTGAAAAACTTGCAAATTCATAGGTAAATTCATGAATGACAAATTCAAACGTATAGTACTGAGATATAAAGATACAGGTATACCACTCAAAAGAGTTGTATTATTGACTTGAATCTAGATTTAGAAAAATACGTTTCGCTTCCATGTTTACAAAACTTGAAACAAATTACTTTAAAAGTACCAACTGAACACTCATTAGTCAAATTGTAGTCGTCTAGTACTCTAGTATATTTTAAATTCTATAGTCTATAGATAAACAGGATAATGTTCAGCCTCTTTACAAAACACTACTTTATTTTCTGCACAGACTGAGAACCAAATTCCAAATTCTTCTCTAATTCCCTGTACAGAAAATTAGAAAAAAAACAAAAGATTTCTAGTATCTTACCATGATAAGCTCTTCTTTTATCGTATGCGGCAGTTTCAAGGTATTTATACAAGTACGGCTTCAATGTGTCTGAACACGTGAAGTACGCAGCGACAATGCTGAAAAGTCGCCAACCTCGCTGGCACGAATCTGGTTTTATTGACTTATTATTGGTAGTTTGTTTCATAAGTTGGCAATATACTTCGTCCCGTAACGATTCGTGCTTGTGACAGTGCTGCAAACATAATGAAATATCCAGAGTCAACATGTAACATAGCTTAACTGTAAAATACACTCCTACTCTACGTCTAATGTTATGTAGTCATAAAATATATTCAATCTATATTCATTTTGATAAAATCAAACAATTAATTACATTTGAAAAGCTAGTGGATCTATAGGAAAATATACATCATTCAAGTAGTTTCAATACTTCAAATTTCTTAGAGAGTTTCAAGCTACAAAAATATCCCAATTCAACAAAATGCTATTAATTCAAAATGAAATTTGAGCTCCACTCAGATAGGAGAAGAGTGACGGGAGATGTTTGCTAATGGACCATCCAAGATGTTATAGAATTCGAGATAAGATATCTATTTTTCAGAATATAATTTTGGATACACTGAACCATTTCCTGAAATGGGAGGTTATTTGACCATCTTCAAAACAATCACGTTCACCATCCCTAAATATTTAACAATGATAGAAGTAATGATTTATAATTTTTTCAGTGCTAAATATGTTGTAAAAAATTAAAAAGAAAAAAGAAAAAAAAATTACATGAGAAAAAATCATAATTTTTTCTATATCAACTCCCCATCATTTTTATAGACTTTTCCTCACCATGAGTATTGTGTAAACGCATTTGACCTCTGACAGGTCGGTGGTCATCGGCAGGTCGCCCATGTACCTCATGACGCTCGTGAAACACTCGACTGCAAGTTCGCTGAGCTCAACCGAGTCGAGTCGAAGCAGTGACATCTCGACAGGCGCGTTCGTAAACTTGACCAAGTCTACTTGTTCCTTCCACGTCCAGTCGTTCTCTTTGTTGCCACCTTTATCTTTGTCTTTATCTTTGTCTTTCTTGTCTTTCTTGTTCTTCTTGTTGCTCTTCAGGCTTTCGATGACCTTGAGCGAGCCACTGATTGATCCGTCGGCAGTTTTAAGCATCTCGAACCTGTAACAATCAAATCATAATTTAGAACAAGGATTGAGGAATTTATGACAGTCTTACAGTCTTTTTTGGATTGAGTAATGCATATTGTTAATAGTTTTGAAATAGTCTCCACATAATTATTTATATTTGTTAATAAACCTGCTGCTTGAAATCTTAAAACAATCAAGAGATTCAGCTTGCTAACAGTCTTATTATTTTATTCCTAGCCCTACTTGAGATACAATGATTCACAATGATCAAGATTTTGATGTTCATGGCAAAATTAATAGTAGACCTTCTGCAGCAGGGATTAAGTTATTACACTCTTATTTGCAACCAAACCAGATTTTTGGTAGTGATGTCGTTGAATGTAAAAAACTTACGACAGTTGATTAAATTCTGTATGATAAGCGATCGACCGATAAAACTATCATTTCACAATGAAAATGATTGATTGTTGATCGATTATCCGAGAATAAGCGACCTATGAGAAAATATTGGCCAAAATATCAACAAAAATACCATATCAGAGAATCATTCACAACATATTTCCGAACAATAATTATATAACAATGAAAAGAATGTACCCGTAGTAGGTGCCTAAACGCTGTGTTACATTTCAATTCCTGACAGCAACTTTCATGAAGTTTTATGTATCACCATCGATCATTGTTTCGATATTTAACTGATGGAATACTGAATATTCAAAATCAATATTTTGATTGAACTCCTAAAATATTGTATTGATCAAAAAGTTTCAACCAAACAGCAACCTTAATATTTAATAATCAATTATAATAAGTTTAGCAGGTTGGTATTACATAACGGTTGGTGTAACGATAATCGCTATCAATCCTTGTTTCAATAATTAATTTATCGAATATTGAATATTTAAAATCAGTAATTGATTGAATTCCTCAAATATTGAATTGATCGAAAATATTTCAATCGAACGGCAACCTTCATATTCAATAATCAGTTATAATGAGTATAGCAGGTTGGTGACATCTAATAAAAAGGCATAACCATATGAATGTACTAAGAAAGTCTACTAAAAACACCTATAATGATAGTATTTTGTAAGAACTAATATTAAACAGTAAAACATTGAAGTTAATCCAAACACATTGTGAGAACAAATGATTAATGACTAAAAAAACACGTGAATAAATTAGGCTGGTATAATATAATTCATCTTTGTTACTTATGAATACTGTCCTCTTCCAGTAAGTTTGTTTCTCTTCTAAACTGTAAACAATTGAATAATTACCTTATTGTTTGTACTATGCCACTATAAATTACTTGTCTGGATCCACAATAATAACAGTCTTTACTCTCAAGTTTGTCTAATAAAAAGTAAAAACTTGGAGAGAAAGTGAATAATATATAGTTTCCTCTATGAATCTTTTTAAATTGAAACAATTGTAGTCATTTTTACTCACACGCTTCATAACTCCAGCACCACACATCATAGATGTAACTACTAAATCAAAGAACTGAAATAAGGCCAGCTATGTGTGTGTGTTAAGGCCTTAACTGTAAGCTAGGTCCAACTTAGTATATTACACATGTTTTTAGTAATTGGACTAACTTTTTGACCTGCTACCAGTAATTTTCTCCCCTCCCCTCCTCTACCAACACCAGGCAATGATAATTACTTTCAGAGGAGTGGGTTTACCACCATTTACTTTATACTCTAGGAAACAGAAATACACTATATAATTAATGAGGAAATTAACAACTTTTCTTAAAATTGGCAAGCTATACTTAGAGGCTAGATAGAAATTATATACACATAGTGTAGGTGTAATTCATGTGATAACAATTATTGTTAAAAAGATCAGCCAGGCCCATTATAATTTATAACAATACCAGTAAATTATCTCCTAATTGATATATAAATATTTTATAATGTTGAAATAAATAAAATATAATAATGAATGTTAATTTATATATTGATATAATTTGTTTATGCAATAATGACAGTCTTCGTAACTGCCTTTATTGTCCTATAAAAGTAAGCTATACAAATAATTGGTTCAGACAATTTTCAATATTTCACTCTAGAAAACAGCTGGCCTGAAATCCTATGTTCAACATTCAGATTTCAGATACATGAGTAAATGTGAGTATCAATATTGATTAAAATATGCAAGATGAGAGCTATTGCTGAGAAACAGACTACACAAATGAAACCTTGTTAATTATCATGCCTGACACCATTGTTTAGATCACAAGATATTTTGTAAATGATAAAATATAGAAAATGGTTGGTAAAAAATGCTACGCTCATATTTTCATAATGAAGCATACCTATTCAATCAATGAGACCTTGACGGCAGTTTGATTAAATCACTGATGCATTCTTTCGTCTTTAATTTTTTTCAATTAAGTAAATAAATCTACTCTGGACCTATAGACAACCTTGATAATAAAATAGAATACTACTGTACATATAAAAACCACATTTGAATGAGCACTCCAGTGGACAAATTTCAATAACATGCTAATTGCTCATGATTTCAATTGTTGTTAAGAAGAACCTAGCATTCTGAGTGGAAAAAATCACACCAAGGCTGTTTCACCAAAATCAATCATCGGAATACAATAAAAGTGCAAGATATGAAATTCAAAAATAGATCACAAGATGCAAGATAATAATCATCAAGAATACTAATTGTACCTGATAGCACATAACACCTGTTATTTTTGCAATCTATTTTACCTCACCACAGACCGTAATACACAAATAACGTAACCCAATATTAATATTTTTCAAGATACTTCTTTGTACATTATGTAGCAGTTTCACTACGATATATTCAAACGGAAAGTTACTACGATAGGTTATATGTTATGTTGACACTGGAAATGTTACTCTCTGTGGGTTGGTCCCAATTGCAATATGAACGTCATTGGTACAGAATGTATTTACTCTATTAATGTTTCATTACCTAGCGTCTTTGAGCTCTTAATGGATTTTAGTGGTTCATTAGAAGTTAACAAACTGCAAATTGTTGTCTCCCTTGTTAACTTGTGTTATTTTATTGACTTATCAGCCGATTAGCCCAACACACTCTTCAACGAACGCTAGAAAAATCGAGGCTTAATGATGGCCGAAACAAATCAACAATGTTGATCGATTTGTGGAGCTAATTTGCTCAACATTATGGAAAAGTCAGATAATAACTCAATCACCCTCAAATAAAAATAAAGTGATTGTAGTAAGTTGCACGGAAACTACAATTCAAATAAACAAATGCCGGCATTACATTTATTTATGATGGTAAATTATGATAAGTTCAGTACCATAGTTAATTGCGCCAATGGCAATGGGACGAGAGCTGATTTATATCAACCCGCAGCTATAGCTACGTATACGGCTAGCTTGTTAATTATGAAATAAACATTGAGCACAGCATAGTCGAAGTCACTAAATCGAGTTTGGATCTCATTTCCTGCCTCGAACTGGCTAGCCTGACTCTTCACGTGCAGATGTGTGATTGATTTACACACACTCACATGCAGTTACACTTGTACAATAAAATCTACATCAAGACAATAAAGTCTACATAATTAATATGATTGATATAATAATATGGAAAATACATGAAACTAACTTAATTCATTTATAATCAGTGTAAACAAACCTTTTCTATAATAATGAATATGTTGACCTATTTATAATATCTAAATAAGACTGTATAGTATAACTTTTAATATAAATAATAACAATAAACTCAAGTTTGTACAATTGACTTTTCAAATATCACACAGAGAAACAATTCTTCTAATTTAGTTTCAAGAACTATTTGCACATATTTTCTGTGCAGTATTATTTAACACAGAAAACCCTTCCACATAAAATGAAAACAAATTGTTATTAATTACTCCTTTCCTTCATTTTCTAATGAATAACTAATTAATTAATGAAACCTACTATTTATTTATCCACGTTACAAAACATAAAGACAACACCGTGTAATGAGTTGCAAAAACTGATGGTAAGAAATGTAGAAATTTGCAAATACCAATTAATAAGAACATAACTAAAATACCACCGAGCTATTATAAAACAGATCAAGATAACATATAGTAAATAATAAATAATGCATACCCCCTGATGTGCCTGAAGAATGATCCAGTGGCTATATCACACATAGTATACCACGCACACACACACGGTACCGTACGGTTACCGTACTTATTGTTCACTTGGCCTATACAAGAATGCAGCTCTCACTCGGACTCTACTACGCTACAACGAATAGGAACTTCCTGTTATCTTGTTAATTACAATGCTCTTCTCTCTTTCTGTCTCCCTCCCTCAACTACAATTGAAGAAGTAATTCTCAGATATGATTATGATGTTCTCTCTATCTCTCTCTCTTTCTACATGTCTCACCTCTCCTTCTTCCCCTCCTCACACAATCAAAACAGTAACGCTTAGTTGATCACCCTTACATGATGTAGTCATGGTATGGAGTTTCCACAGCTTGGTGTTATATGTTCAACGAACAGCTACTGGATTATTATAATTCGATGAATTAATTACGTCGAGGTATCCTGACTAGCGGGTGAGGTTGAGGAACGAATAATCAAGTCAGGGGGTCAAGTAATTATTGTTGAAGGTTGGTGTTTTTTTGAAGGTTCAGGTAAATCTCGAATATCTGAAGTCAATAGTTTATCGAGGAAATGTAACAATTAATGTTTTTTTTTCATATGGTTAATGACCTATAAATTTAGCACATAATGAAAAAAAATAATACTCAAGGCATGATTATCATTCTCATAGTCTTACTGCAAGGTTTTAAGAATTAATTATCATAAATATTAAGTACATTAAACATTTCAAGTAATTAATTATAATACTGTACTCAACTACAAGTTACTATTTGAATTAAACATATTTTGGCTTGAAGATAAAATCATTGAATGTATTAATGAATACGAAGGACTTGTGTGCACAAAGATGTTTTTTGCTTAATCAAGATGCAAAATGCATCAGAAGAAGAAATGAAACAATAAAATTATGCGTATTTCTAGAGCTCAAACGAGAGCATCAATGAGAGTAATAACCAATCGAAGTAATAAAAAAAGTAATCCATAGTAGCCTATCTAGTGACTGAAGTCAACCAACAAGTTTTCATTTTCATTCGTTTTTGCACAAAACATAGTCAACTGACTTCTCACCTAGTCAAATAGCGTGTAAAACTGTGTGTGAAATGCTTACAGCCATGTTTGTCAACTGATAGAGTGATAATTGAGTCCCAGACAAAATTAATTTGAATGTTACGCATGGACGAATCCACAGCATATCAAGAGTGCACTACAAAACCTGCTTTTAAGTCCTGGTTCCAAACAACTACAGCTCATTAGCATAAACATGCATTAATTAACTACTAAGAAACATGCACTAGATGACAAGTACAAAAATACTATAGAGAAGATGCAAATGATACGAAAAGTAACTGATCAAATAGATGATTCCATAAAAAATAATGTGATTATTATAAATAAAAAAAATTACTGGAACACGGCCAAAACTCATCAGATTGTTGATTTGTCCCAATTTCCTCAATTAATAACCTGCCCAAAACAGTTCTTTATTACTTTAGTTTGTAAGCTACGAGACTCATAACGTATCCACAATTCGTAGACAAGAATTTAGGCC